>CAMZMU010000054.1:59636023-59855501 GCA_947311845.1 Poa pratensis
GAGCTCATTACTCCGACGAGCAGTTTGACTACTCCGCTCAACAAGGCAAGCGTAATCCCCCCTCTGAGCATATCTTATCCTATGTTTCCGCAAATATTTTCTCCACTATAATATTGCATGCGGTTCCAAATGTCAATTTTATTGGATTAGAGTATCCTATAGTTGCATTAAGATTCCGATGCAATTACCTGTTTCCCTCCTATTATCCATAGGTTTGTATTGTTGGCCGAGATACTTAACTATGCTATGTTGATGCTTAGCCATGCTTAGTTACATGTTATCGCCGATGGATGTGTTATGTTGGAAACAGGTGTTAAATGTTCAGATGATGGTGGAGAATTGTGGTGACAGGTAATAAGATGCTAAAGGTGGGGATGAGAGGCCACTGTGGTTGTGGTGCTTTGTCTCGTTCTCGCCGCCTAGGTGCGAGTTCTTTACCTCCCGAACCAAGACTGAGCGTGCAACCATGCGTGAGGCCTATGCATTCGCATTGCAGGAACCCTCATAGACTAAATAACTCGGGCGGGGCTAGCCAGGGTCCTCTAGTTCGGGCTTCCATTTGCGCGTGCGTGATGATGGTGGTATGAACTGGATGAGGATGGTGGTGTTAGGAAAATGAGTGGCCGTGGGGCGGGTGTTGAGGCACTGCAGTCCTGCCGCCACTGATGATCCTGGAAAGTCCTTAACGAGGGAGAAGTCGACACCGCTCCCACCCAGCCGGCTTTCCAAGGAAGAGAGCTAATGCGCAGGTAATGGGCCGGACGGTACGCGTGGCAAACATTGTACACCCCTGCAGGGTAAATCTTTTCGAAAAGCCGTGTCCACGGTTAGGACGACTTGGGAAAGGACGATAAGATCATAGAATAACTTTAACGGAATGATTAAAAACTGGGTACTAGAGGTACCACTCAAGATGCAAGGTGAGCTTCCTCGAGGGTGATTCGGGGAGGTGCCTTTGATGAACAGGTACATGGTTGATGATGGTTGATGATGAGTAAGGTGATGAAAGAAAGAGTTACTTCTTACCTCTTTTGAAAATATTCTGATTAGTCGATGCCATTGAGTTATGTTTTCATAAATAAAATCAGCTTTATGCAAAACAGCCATAAACTTTGAAAGCCTCATCGAGCTAAAGCTCTATATAAATCTTGCGAGTTCGTCGAACTCAACGTCGTTTGTTTTGTTTCAGAGGAGGACTTCACCGACCTCGAAGGTGGGTTCTTTGTGGACGTCGACGAGTAGTCTGGGGTTCCCAGGTGGCAGCTTGGGACATCCGGAACAGCTGGCGCTGTGATGTTTATTGTAGGCCTCTTAGGCCATAATTTGGATCTTGTTGTTTAGAACAAATTTGCTTCCGCTTGTTGTAATGTTGGGTCTGTGACCTCTGGTTGTCATTTGCTATCTTTCTCTATTATAAGAGTTGAACTATATGATTTGTGTCGTAGAGTCTGTGATGTGCCAGTTGTTCCACAAGTCTTGATCTCTCTATTATGCTTTGATAGTGTGTCTGGTGGTATCGGATAACCGGGGACACAGTATCACTGTATAGCAGTCGGGTCGGGGCGCCACAAGTTGGTATCAGAGCAGTACTGCCTGTAGGAAACCCTTCTACTGGTCGATGTTGAGTCTAGTGTTTGTGAAAATATTTTAACCTAAAAATGAGTTGTGAAAACCATCTTAGGATTCTTTTTACTCCTTATCTGGTTACCCTCTAATCTCGGAGCAATCTTACCTCGATTTGAGTTTAAAGGTTTTACTCTCGTCTGTTACTTCAAAATGATTAGAAACGGGGTGGGTTCGACCTTTAGTGTTATGTGTCCAGTTGCTCCCGCTGCGTTGCAATCCAAATCAACTCAGATGTTTCTACGATTAATCATTTGATCCTTTCTTTGGGTTTTAACCCACGGACTTGAACATAAGGTCCCGGATTGTGTCAACTAGAGTGTGTTAAGTTGTGATTTCTTAACTCTCACTAGTAGCACATGATGCTGATCTTTGACCCAAGTTCTATCTTGTTGATTCCTTCTCGCAAAGTATTATCGTCCCTAGTCTGTGTACTTGTGTAGACGCTAATGCTATTGTTCGACCATTCGGAGAAAGATACTAACTGTGTCATTGTCAAATCTCCAGAATGGCTCGAGGAGGCCGTGGAGGCCGTGGTGGTCGCGGTAACCACAATGATGATGAGGATGATCTGCCGCCACCACCCTCGATGGCTGAGGTCTTGATGGCCATTGAGGAGAACCGTGGGCGCAATGAGCGCTTGCTTGAGCAGTTGGTGCAGCAGAATGCACGGAGGAACGAGTGCAACACTCTCACGAGTTCCTGCGCTCGCAGCCACCCACTTTGCTGATGCTAAGGAGCCACTGGAAGCTGATGATTGGCTTCGTGCTTGGAGCGCAAGTTCTCCGCGCTCATGTCCCAGTGGCTGAGCAAGTCAACTTTGCCACCTACCTCTTGGTTGGTGCTGCTGGCTGTTGGTGGGAAGCCATGTGGCTTTGTTTCCAGCCAACCATGTCTTCACTGGGCTGATTTCGCACTGCCTTCCGTGCGGAGTACATTCCCCAGCCGATCATGGACTTGAAGAGGAGGGAGTTCCTGGATTTGCAACAGGGACGGATGGACCTCCGCACTTATGGTCGTGAGTTCAACCATCTCTTCGTTACGCCCCAAGGGACGTGACCAATGATGCTGACAAGCAAGAGCTGTTCCGCAAGGGTCTGACTCCGCAGCTCCGCTATGAGCTATTGCCCTTCAGGTTCCAGACCTATCAGGAGCTGTTCAACCAGGCTTTCACCTTGAGCAAGGAAGAAAGGAACTTGAGGCTTCCAAGAGGCCCGCACAGGGGACCACCAGAGTTCCTCGGGTTCTGAGAGCAAGAAGCGCAGGGTGTTTGTCCCTACAGCGCGTACCTCGTGCTCCATTCATGCGAGGAGCAGGATACAGGCCACCTCCTCCGCGCCCCACTACTTCGACACTTGGGGTAGGGGAGTGGGTACCGTCCTATGCTACCTGCTCCACCTGGAGTCACTTGCTACCTGTGGCCAGGCTGGCCACTACTCCAGGGAGTGCCCCCAGAAGGCACCTCTCGCGATAACTCCTGCACGAGCCCCTGCCACTCCACTGGCAAGGCTGGACCTATTGTGCGTGGTCGCCTGAAACATCTCTGCTGAAGAAGCTGAAGAGGACCCCGGCGTTCTCATGGGTGAGTTACGAATCAACAACAATCGTGCTACAGTTTTGTTTGATTCTGGAGCATCGCATTCATTCATATCCATAGCTTTTGCAAAAGACCACAAAATACCGTTTGAGAAAATGAGCGTCCCTTGGTGATCCACTCCTGGCTCCAAATGGCAAACCGATGGGGTTACTCCTGAAGTTCAGATTACTATCGGTTACTACTCTTTTCCTTTCGCTTTGGTAGCTCTGAGGTCAAGTGGCATTGATGTCATACTGGGCATGAACTGGCTAGCCAAATACCAGGCTAATCTCGACTGTGCTGCCAAGACCGTCACCGTGACCAATTCTTCCGGTGACAGTGTGAAGTATTGGTCTGCATTGTCAAGACCTCCGTCCTCCATCATACCCAACTCACCTGAGATTCTCCTTTGCTTTATGGAAGGCGAATCCTCCTGAAATCCAGGACATACACGTGGTGTGTGACTTCCCGGATGTGTTCCCGGAAGAATTGCCTGGCATGCCTCCTGACCGAAGTGTGGAGTTTGTCATAGTACTTCCCGGTACGCTCCAATTTCCAAGAAGCCCTACCGTATGCCGGTGGAAGAGTTGGCTCTGTTGAAAGAGCAAATTGATCAGCTGTTAGCAAAGGAGTTCATCCAGCCTAGCAGTTCACCTTGGGGTTGTCCGGTACTCTTTGTCAAGAAGAGGGATTCTACCGTGCCTCGTCTAGTCTCTGACTATCGACCGTTGAATGCGGTGACAATCAAGAACAAGTATCCTATTCCTCGCATCAATGATCTGTTGGATCAGTTAGCTGGTGCAACGGTATTCTCCAAGATGGATCTGAGGTCAGGCTACCATCAGATAAAATCAGAAAGGAGGATATTCCAAAGACGGCATTTGTTACTCGTTATGGCTCATATGAGTATACCGTCATGTCCTTTGGTCTCACAAATGCCCAGCTACTTTCATGAGGCTCATGAACTCCATCTTCATGGATTATCTTGACAAGTTTGTCGTCATTTACATCGATGACATCCTATCTATTCAAAACGACGAAGAGCATGATGAACCTTCGGTTGGTTCTGACACGCTTCGAGAACACCGCTATGCCAAGTTCTCCAAGTGTGAGTTTTGGTTGGATAATTGTCTTCCTTGGTCATGTAATATCCGCTAATGGTGTGGAAGTCATTCCTGACAAGATTCAGTCCATTCTGGATTGGAAAACTCCAATGTCAGTCAAGGACATCGAAGCTTTCTCGGATTGGCGGGTTATTACCGCCGATTCATCGAAGGTTTCTCCAAGATAGCCAAGGCCCTGACTGACCTTCTCAAGAAGGATAAAAAGTTTGTATGGTCGGCCGAAGCTGAAGAGAGCTTCAAAACACTGAAAGCCAACTCACGTCCGCTCCTGTGCTTGTCCTGCCGGACACGAGCAAGGATTTCGTCGTCTTCTGTGACGCCTCTCTACAAGGCTTGGGCTGTGTGCTAATGCAAGATGGCCATGTGGTGGCTATGCTTCTCGCCAACTTAAGCCGCATGAGCTCAACTACCCAACTCATGATCTAGAACTTGCCGCGGTGGTCTATGCTTTGAAGCAATGGAGACCATACCTGTTTGGTAACCGTTGCGAGATCTTCTCGGATCACAAGAGTCTGAAGTACCTCTTCACCCAGCCGGATTTAAATCTCAGGCAAAGGCGTTGGTTGGAGTTAATCACGGACTAATGTGAGTCTGAACTATCAACCCGGCAAAGCAAACGTCGTGGCTGACGCGCTAAGTCGGAAGTCCTATTGCAACAATCTGATGATTGAAAAGGCCCAACCTGCCCTCATGAAGAGTTCTCGTTGAACTTAGAAATGGTTCCCTCCGGCTACCTTGCAAATCTGGAGATCAAATCTCTTGTAGACCAGATTAAGGATGCTCAAACTCGTGACAAGGGTATTCAAAAATCAAGGAGAACATTGCTAGGGAAGGCCAAATGTTTTTCTGTCAATGAATCCGGAGTTGTTTATTTTGGTGACCGCTTGGTAGTGCCAAAGAAACAAAATTGAGAGGGCTGATCCTCCAAGAAGCTCATGAATCTCCTCTCTCTATTCATCCCGGTAGTACCAAGATGTACCAAGACCTTCGACCACAATTCTGGTGGACTCGATGAAACGAGAAATTGCCAAGTATGTTGCTGAATGCGACACTGTCGACGGGTAAAGGCTGAACATCAAAGACCTGCCGGCACTCTTCGCCCTATTGCAGTCCCGAGTGGAAATGGGATGAAATTGGTATGGACTTCATCACCGGGTTTCCCCGATCTCAAAAGGGCAACAATGCAATATGGGTAATCATTGATCGTCTTTCCAAGGTTGCTCACTTCCTACCAGTCCGTGATGATATACGGCAAGTCAACTTGCTGACTTATATTTGGCTCGTATTGTTCCATTGCATGGGGTCCCTCTGAGGATCATATCGGACCGTGGAAGTATCTTTGTCTCCAAGTTTTGGCAGAGTTTCCAAACTGCTATGGGGTCCCGTCTCAACTTCAGTACCGCCTACCATCCCAAACTGATGGTCAGACCGAAAGAGTGAACCAAGTGTTGGAAGACATGCTTCGGGCATGTGTAATCTCTTTTGGCAAGGGTTGGGAAAAGTATCTCCCTTTCGCGGAGTTCTCCTACAACAATAGCTATCAAGCTAGTCTGGGCATGGCTCCCTTCGAGGCTTTATGGAAGAAAATGCCGCACTCCTCTAAATTGGTCCGAGACCGGAGAGAGAGCACTCTTTGGTCCGGATGTGATCAATGAAGCTGAGGAGAAGGTTAGAATCATAAGAGAAATCTGAAGATTGCTCAGTCTAGGCAAAGAGCTACTATGATAAGCACCATCAGGAAATTCACTATGAAATTGGTGATAAAGCTTATCTCCGCGTCTCTCCCCTTCGTGGCGTTCGCCGCTTCGGAATCAAAGGGAAATTGGCACCTCGCTATGTTGGCCCTTTCACCGTTCTGGCCAAGCGAGGAGATCTTTCTTATCAATTGGAGTTACCGGTCAAATTCCCAAATGTACATGATGTGTTTCATGTCTCCCAACTTCGCCGGTGTTTCAAGGATCCTATCCATGGGGTCAATCATGAGAGCTGGATCTCCAGGAAGATCTCCTATCGCGAGCATCCTATCCGTGTCCTGGATGAAGCCGAAAGGAAGACCCGTAACAAGACTACCAAGTTCCTCAAATTCAGTGGTCTCACCATTCCGAGGAAGAAGCAACTTGGGAAAGAGAGTCTAGTCTTCGTGAGGAGTATCCCGACTTCTTTCCGCAACCTTAGAATCTCGGGACGAGATTCCTGTAAGGGGGGTAGAATTGTAACAGCCCGAAGTTTGAAACCTAAAAACCGTGTAAATTTTCCACTTTTGTGTTCATTGCATCATGGCATCATGCATCATGTTGTTGTCACTAGGGAATTGTGCTAGGGAATTGTTGTGTTGCTAGGGAATTGTTGTGGTTTGGCACCACTTCAAAGAAGATGCTAAAATTTGTTCAACCAATTCCAAAACAACGAAGGCACTCAAACTTGTAAAACAAAAATACCTTGACATCTCATATTTATCAAGGAAGTTCCAACAGTTCTAAGTAATATTTTGGACTTGCTAAAAATTATAAAAGGGGCAACATTTTCAATTTAGCAAAATGCCCTATTTGGAACCCTTTGGCCAAAAGTGGATCAAAACATTTTATTTTGGAAAACCAATTTTTGTGTAGCTTTACTCAATATGGGGAGGCTCCCAAATTTTCTGAAATTTTGATAAAATGTTTCGGTGCCTCAAATAAATATGGGAATAGCTGTTGTTTTAATTTTTAAAAGAGAAAAGGACCCATTTGTAATTCATGAGGACCAATCCGTGATGGAAATAGAAGCTCCAGGGGGGTTTTCAGGAAACTGTCTTCTTCTTCTTCCTGACTCTGTAGCGACGAGAAGGCACGGCCGAGCCGCACCAGCTCGCCCCGGCTGCCCATGTCGCGCCCGGGCCCTCCTCTGCCCTACCTCTGCAGGAGAAGAGCCCCACGAGGCCGTCCCCGACCCATCCACCCGTTCCCCTACTCTTCTCTCCATTCCTCTCGCCCACGAGCTCCACGAGCCGAGCCATGGCCGCCGCCTAGCGCCGAGGCTGTGTCCTCCCGAGCAAATCGCCGCCAACCAAAGCTCCGCCGTGCTGCCCTCCTCCTTTCCTCCGAAGGAATCGAGCCCGGAGGCATTCAATCGCCGCCGCCGTCCGGTTTCTCGCCGACCACCGCCGCCGTCGTCGCGGACGATTCCCGCCGCCCACGGTGCATCCCCAGCCACGCCGGGCCCACCTAACGAGCCCAGGGTGAGCACCACGACCTCCTGCACCTCGTCTCACTCCCTAGCTCGCCGTGGTTCCGCAGTAGCTCGCCGTCGCCTCGTCTTGCTCCGCGTCGGAAGTTCCGAGTCGAAGCAAGACCGGAATATCCGGCTAAGGACAGTACGTGAGTCAACTCCGTTTCCCCGCGAGCGGATATTCCGAACCCAGCAAAACTCGGAATTTTCGAGTCATTCCAGTGCGCTTGCTCCTCTGGTCCTTAGAAAAATTCAGCCTCCCGTATCACTCGGATATTCCGAGTTTGTACAACTCGGATATTCCGAAATTTGTCTAGCACCAAAATTCTCCTGTTTTATTCGTCTTCTCTCTAAATTGGAATAATCCTAGTGTGGTTTGAAATAACTTATTAGAGGGCAGGTTTAAAAGAGGAGTTTAAAAAGTGTAACAACTTTTGTCGGGACTTCATAAAATGTGTTCGATACACCCAATTGTCCGGAACATTGTGATCGAACCCTTAACCGAATTATCACGCATATTTGCTCACCGTAACCGTAATGCACCTCCGGACACTAGGAGATTCATTAAGATAAATATGGGGTGTACTCCTCTCTCGTCGAGTATTGTTTCTCGCCCCATTTAAATTGTCGGCTAGTGTGTAATAAGTCGAAGCATTAAAATGTCATATCATCATCTTTGTATGCTTTGCACAATTGCCATCTGTTGATTGTTGTTTCTGCTTTCCGGTGTTGTTTGCTCTCCGGTAGATCACGAGTCCGGAGTCGAGCCTCATTACTCCGACGAGCAGTTTGACTACTCCGCTCAACAAGGCAAGCGTAATCCCCCCTCTGAGCATATCTTATCCTATGTTTCCGCAAATATTTTCTCCACTATAATATTGCATGCGATTCCAAATGTCAATTTTATTGGATTAGAGTATCCCATAGTTGCATTAAGATTCCGATGCCATTACCTGTTTCCCCTCCTATATCCATAGGTTTGTATTGTTGGCCGGAGATACTTAATTATGCAATGTTGATGCTTAGCCATGCTTAGTTACATGTTATCCGCCCGATGGATGTGTTATGTTGGAAACAGGTGTTAAATGTTCAGATGATGGTGGAGAATTGTGGTAACAGGTAATAAGATGCTAAAAGGTGGGGATGAGAGGCCACTGTGGTTGTGGTGCTTTGTCTCGTTCTCGCCACCTAGGTGCGAGTACTTTACCTCCCGAACCAAGACTGAGCGTGCAACCATGCGTGAGGCCTATGCATTCGCAGTGCAGGAACCCTCATAGACTAAATAACTCGAGCGGGGCTAGCCAGGGTCCTCTAGTTCGGGCTTCCATTTGCGCGTGCGTGATGATTGGTGGTATGAACTGGGATGAGGATGGTGGTGTTAGGAAAATGAGTGGCCGTGGGGCGGGGTGTTGCAGGCACCTGGCAGTCCTGCCGTCACTGATGATCCTGGAAGGTCCTTAACGAGGGAGAAGTCGACACCGCTCCCACCCAGCCGGCTTTCCAAGGAAGAGAGCTAATGCGCAGGTAATGGGCTGGACGGTACGCGTGGTAAACATTGTACACCCCTGCATGGTAAATATTTTCGAAAAGCCGTGTCCACGGTTACGGACGACTTGGGAAAGGACGATAAGATCATAGAATAACTTTAACGGAATGATTAAAAACTGGGTACTAAAGGTACCACTTCAAGATTGTAAGGTGAGCTTCCTCGAGGGTGATTCGAGGAGGTGCCTTTGATGAACAGGTACAGTGGTTGGTGATGGTTGATGATGAGTAAGGTGATGAAAGAAAGAGTTACTTCTTACCCCTCTTTCAAAAGTATTCTGATTAGACGATGCCATGGAGTCTTGTTTTATTAAATAAAATCAGCTTTATGCAAAAGAGCCATAAAACCTTGAAAGCCTCATCGAGCTAAAGCTCTATATATAATCTTGCGAGTTCGTCGAACTCAACGTCGTTTGTTTTGTTTCAGAGGAGGACTTCACCGACCTCGAAGGTGGGTTCTTTGTGGACGTCGACGAGTAGTCTGGGGTTCCCAGGTGGCAGCTTGGGACATCCCGGAACAGCTGGCGCTGTGATGTTTATCTGTAGGCCTCTTAGGCCATAATTTAGTTCTTGTTGTTTAGAACAACACACTTCGCTTCCGCATGTTGTACTGTTGGGTCTGTGACCTCTGGTTGTCATTTGCTATCTTTCTCTATTATAAGAGTTGAACTATTTGATTTGTGTCGTAGAGTCTGTGATGTGCCAGTTGTTCCACAAGTCTTGATCTCTCTATTATGCTTTGATAGTGTGTCTGGTGGTATCGGATAACCGGGGACACAGTATCACTGTATAACAGTCGGGTCGGGGCGCCACAGAAAACAATGCACAAGCGTTGTCGTCGCCTGATCAAAGATCTTGGGTTTTCACGGAGGAAGACCGAGTTTCCAAAATAATGCCTTCAGCAAAGTCATTGCCATGTACAAACAATGAAGGTCATACCTTGGACTTTCACCCTGAAAATCAAGGCTTAGTGCTCAACGAGCACCACCAAAGATGCAGTCCACCTGTGTTGCCACCCCGCTTGCCAAGGTTGCTGTTACAAGACGCCGAGCACCCGACACACAGGAAGAACATCTGCCGCGTTGTCTTCAACACAACCAACCAACCTCCGAGCGCAGCCACCATGACTTCCTCCATCTCTGTCACCTCCATGGAAATCTATCGAATACATCTCCCATAGCACCGAACAGTAGACGAAACTTCACGCCAAAAATCGTCTCCTCTCTCTGGCTCTAAGGCACGAACGATCTGTCAGAGATTTTCAGCACGAATGCATCGATTCCACTCTAGATCTCCAGTAGCATCATGTGCCAGTTTGAGGAGATCACCGAGAAGAAGACCGAAACTTGTCCGGCGGCCAGATCAAGGAGGTCGACTTGAAGCCGTGCCGAAACTCCGCAGGGCCATACCTCCTTTATTCGAGAACACCAGCAGGCCCCCACGCCGCCGGTCAGAGTAGCAACGGAGAAGGCGGCCGCGGCGCACGACCACAAAACGTCCATGGCAGGAGGCGGCCCAAATCGCCCCCCTAAGGGCCTGATCTGATCCACCACAGCACCGCCAGAGGTTGATGCCAAAGCTGCACACCACCCACCACTAAGACGTCGCTCCCACTTTAGGCCCGGCCTCCAAGGTTGAGACGCCCTTGAACCGCTGCCACCACTCCATAACCGCGCATGGAGTCGCCGCCGCGGTGCACTCTCCTCCCTCCATCATTTGACGAGAAGGGTGCCACCACCGCCGCTGGCTTCGGCGGCGGCGCTGGCCAGGAGCGCACGCCAGTGAAGTGGGCTAGAGGGGACGGGGAGGGTCCTCCCGGGCGACCCGGGAGGCGGTAACTAGGTTTGGGAGGTTGGGAGGTCGGGAGGTTTTTTGTTTCCTAAAATTGTGGGAGAATTTCACTTCCCGGCCTCTGCGCCAACTAGGGATGCACACAACCATTTAAGTATGAGTAACAAGATTTTTCTCTTAGTTATTAACCAAGCCTGGTCCTCAGAATAAGTTGCATGAACAAAAATCTATACCATGTAGGGTTGGCAGAGGAGGTTTCCATGAGAGGGGGTACAGGTGCGGCGGTGTTGAGGGGCTGGCGAAGGAGCTCGTCGGGGCGCTGGGTAGAAGAGCGGCTATGGCGAGCAGCTGACGAACGAGCTGGCCGAGGACTGGTGTCGTGGCGAGGTAGCCGGTGACCAGACTGGCGCCGCCTCCTCACGGGCACCAGACTTGGCCATGATTCGAGAGATTTCGCTCCGCTGGCCTGATCCGCTGCTGGCTAGCGAGACGGAGAGCAGGGCGAGGGAGTTCCAGGCGGCGGTGAGGGAGAAGGATGGAGGCACAGCCGGTAGGGAAGAGAAAGTCTCACGCAATGCGATGGGCTTTTTTCTTCTCTTTGCGATCCGCACCAGATCGACTTGCATTCAAAAAGTCTCACATGGAGTGCTATGTTACGGTAATCAGCTAAGTTAATCAAATTATGTCTCTCCTCCTTAAACTCATTGCCACATAAGCAACTTTACTAACCAGGACCCTATGTTACTGCTGAAGTTACCTCCACTATGGGTAGTCCAAACAAGGAGGGAGATTATTTACTTGCAAAAAAATCAAGGGAGATTATTTCGGTGTGTGTGAGAGTTAGGAGAGAAAACAATACTTCTATGATGGATTGATGGGAATGTAGGAATAAATGGGCTGGGCCCTATAAATTCAGATTTCCCAGTAAATTTCAAAGACTCATGTTGGTAAAATATGGAGGTGTAAAAATTAGTCCAGGGAGCACAGCTAGAGATCAGAGAATGACACGAGAATCGCGGTTTGGTAATTGTAATTCGCAATTTCGGATAAGCGATGTGATTGCTTTGAGATTCGTTTGCCACGCGTCGTACTTACAAGTTGGTCCAGCCACGCGAGTTGTACACTTGTACGACCTGGTCGTATATGATTTATCTCCCTCAGAGTCGCCTCAAATTTTCGTTCTCAGTTACGCAAGGCAGCATGGCTGAACGGACTTTGAGTCTTTGCAGGCCCAACATGAATTACGTTCCCCGATCCATTTAGCCTCCACGGAATTTACGCATGGGCCTTGTGCCAGACTACTTCGAATCAATCAGCAAAAACGTGCATCTGGCTTATTCAAACGCCGGAGCCCTTTTGTATTCCTATGACTTTTTTTTTTGAGGTTTAACAACACTTTATTGATCAAATTAAATCATTACACAGAGTCTCCCGGATACACTCCGGAGCAAAGTTTCTAAAAACAGAAGATACAAACTGTTCCGCATAACGAGCTAGAATATGTGCCGGTTCGTTAAACTGATGACACACATGACTGATAGTATTCCTATGACTTTAAATGATCAATAAAGTGCGGCGGGTTAATTAAAAATATATAAAAAGTGCCTAAAAAGCTAAAGTGCATCGAAGGAAGTGCACTGTCAAACCGCAACATGTCAACCAAAATTTTCACCCTAGTTTTGTTACAAAGTTTGCAAATCCTATAAGATAAAAATCTATTTAATATATATTTTTAGTCGGACCACCCATGAGTAATCCGTCGATGCAATCTTATACTCCCTCCGTTCGGATTTAATTGACACACATTTGGTTACACATGGATGTATCTAGACACCATACGAGTATAGATACATCCATATTTGCACAAAACCAAGTCAATTAATTTGGAACGGAGGGAGTACACGTTACTAATCGGATCACCCATATGGGTACAACTCACGGGTAAAGCCAACTATTCAATACATATCCATTCGGGTCAACGCATGCTCGCCAACGAGTAGTCTAAGTGGCAAGTGCTACACGAGAGCACGTCATGCCAAAAATTTGGCCCTACCAAATAATTTTCTGATATAAACGCCGTGCTATGTGGATGTCCAAATCGTTTTGTTCACGGTTATATAACGTCAAGCATGGAGTAGACCTTTTTTGACGTGGACATGCCAACGTCAGGAAAGAGCATACAACCGCCAAGACCTGCCGTTTTCACGACACACAACCCGGCAAGAAAGTGATCCTGATTCTTGGCGGTGGCTGACTCCTTGTCAAGCATGCTTGATTTTGATACAAAATCCATGAAATCACCCATTCTCCAGATGAAGGATCTTTTAAGCTTTGTATGATTCCAAACTAAGGATTCTCTATGGGTCAATTACATCTCCCGCTGGTACATGAAATCGGATCAACTCGGTCGACTAAGCTTTGTGGTCTGCCAAATCATGAAGACAAATTTCACTTGATTTTGGGAAGATCTCTCACATCTATAGTAATGCTTGCGGGTGCTCGCTTCTCTGTAGCACAGACACCTTTTGCTTCCTTTTAGGTTACGGAGCCAAAAATCCAACAATATGAGTGAGGGTGAGGGGCTTGGGTGAATGCAGGGTGGATTCAACACATCACAAGTCGGGATGCGCTCCTTTTTAACTTGATCTGCGGACTCCCCCGGTGTCAACAGAAACAAGATTTATACTTTCACTTCCCTCTTCACCATCCCGACAAGTGGCGGAGCTAAAGGAGTCGGCACGAGAGTGCCTACGGGTGCCAAACTGGATAAGAAACCATGTTTTGAGGGGTGCACACATAGTGAAAAATTGATATTTTGCAAACGATTTTCTTTTTACCCGGTGTCCTGTGCACCCCCTGTAGATCCGCTAGTGATCCCGACATGTTATCCTTCTCTTGGGTCCTTCAGTCGCTCCTGTTAGCCTAAGATTTTAGAGATATTGAATATTTTGTTTTAATGATATAGAATATACAGAAGGGTTTCTTAAATCAAGTATGAAAGGGCAGATCGTCCGGTAAAAAAACTCATTTCCATCATCCAAATATTTAAAATCAACCGGTAAGAACCCACTAGTAATAAGCATGGAAAAAAATAGCGCGCTATTTCGGCGCTAATAGCGCGCTATATCATATCCTGAGGGTCCACGCCAAATTTTGCAACTTTTGCGTGTTACGGTGTTATTCACGAAATAGCACGCTAAAACGTCATAACTTTAGCGCGCTATTTTCTTTTTCAGTGTATCGGCGAAAAGCACCGAGTTTCTACCTTAGGAAGAAGCAAAAATTCCTTTCGATTTATCTTGATGGTGAACTGCAACCTACTGGTTCCTCTTTTGAATTGAAAGATGCCATCGCTAATGCTGATGACTCTGAATAAATAATTTACGTTGCCCGTGACATGTTGATTTTAAGCTTTTAGACAATTCAAGAATGTTTTTAATACGTGGTTATGCATATATTATTCTGTCATTTCTAGACTATATTTTTTAATCTTGTCATAATTCGTTATTTTTCAGCTATATCTAATATTTTCTCAGAACGTTATATTTAAATATAGCACACTATTAGCACACTATAGCGTGTATAACATCTGGAGGAGGTTGCCGCTATTTCTCTTAGCACGCTATTTTTTAGCTTTGGTAATAAGAAACGACGAGGCCAGAACAATGTTTTCCGCGCGTCTCACATACGAACCTGAGGTGCGCGTGCACGGTTCGACACAAGCTGAACAGCGGAAGTGAGATCACTCGATGGAAGGGGCACTAGGAATTGCATCGATGGCCATCCATGATCCATCCGAGAATGGCAGCACAGCCATGTTGACCTCTTGCTACCTTTGCAACCACGAACCTGCAGCCAGCCTCTTGCCGCGAACAAATGCAAATTGCAATATCATCATATAGAAGTAGCTAGTGCGAGGGACACCACACCGGTGTCGCGCTTTTCATCGGGAAAGGGAGCCACGCCCACTACCTGTTGTGTTCCCCATGACGGGTGCTGGCCGGAGGAGAAAGCTGGCGCCGTCGCGTCCAACTAGGCCGCGCGGCGCACGATCGAAAAGATGGGAGGCCGGCTGAGCTAGGTGTGCTCGGTCGGCAGACATTTTGATGGCGCATGCCGCATGGCACCTTCTGCATGTCCTCCTGTCCTGCCCCCCACCACTAGCCGCCATCATTCGCATCCTCTTCAGGCAGTGGAGGCCAATCTCACTCAAGAACAGATTCTTTCTTCCGAATGCTCAACCGGACGTTGTTGCTGGGGCTAAAAGGCCTAAAATGGAATCTTAATCACAAGCATACATGAACTACCGTGCTTAATATACTGTGAGTTTTCCCCGTCCGTAGTCTGTGCAATTAGAATCCTTGCCTACTGAAAACGGGTCATATGACCCAATGGTTGTGGTCGTGGACTCGTGGTGGCGCACCCAAGATCCGAGTTCGATCCCCGTCCGGACGAATTCATGAAATTTTCACTAAGTAGCATTTTTTTTATAAAAATATGCCACCAAGGGCTAGTCTTTGTTGGTCTCGTTTTAGAATCCTTGCCTACTGAGTATCTCATAACTATAAAATGGAACTCCATTTGATTCAAAACATGTGTCCCAATATTAAACGGAGCTTAGTTTGAAACTGCAACACTTAGTATGTACAGTACGTACTTATTTATGGGAGGGTACGTACGTAGTAGCAAAATTAACTTTTGGAAAGCAGACCTGACACGCCAAAGAAGCAAAACGGCATGAGCTCTGACCTGGCTAACATGCCGTTCTGCGTCAGATTTGCCTGCTAGCGACTTTGATCAGCGATGGTATTTAACACATTGTGGATTGGCGCTGGCGGCTTCAGCTTTAGCACTAAAATAAGATAAATCTTGGATTCATCTCGGAATAAGCATTAGCATCCACATGTTTGATCTACTTTAAAATACTCAAATCATGGTTACATACTCATCGAATTCAGATTAGTTTGTCTTGTCATGTACTCTCTCCGTTCCAAATTACTTGTCATCCATTTGCTTAAAAGTGGATGTATCTATACTTGTAACATGACTAGATACATCTACTTTTTGGCAAATGGATGACAAGTAATTTGGAACGGAGGGAGTACTAAGTGGGAAGCTACAATTCATCGACAAATGTGCTGACTGCCAAGACCAAGACCAAGACCACGTCGTACACGCTGTAAATTATTCAGCTCCCATGATATGCATCAGTATGACAGTATCTGGCGTGAATTGACACAAGAGATTGTGATATTCTAAACGAGTTAATCATGATGATTACAATGGCCGCAACACACTGGCCAAATTGCTCTTATGATTCACCCATGTTGACGAGATTTCTCGGTAAGCACACTGAATTCCGCACAATCTATATCACCATAATCGAGCCTCACATGTTTACCTTACTCTATCTGGAATTCTATTGGCTCGCTAGTTATATATACTCTCTTCGTCTAGATATACAAGTTCAATTATTTTTGTATTAAATCAGACTTGTTTAAGTTTGACTAAATTTATATATTCATCATGTATTTCAGCTGTTGAGATTGTTTTATAAAACATATTTTGCTTAGGACAACAATAATCGGCCTTATGTATTTTTTTTATAAATGTTGTTTTATTACTCAACAGTTTAAGTATTACACCCGGGCTCTGTATGACCAAGATGCACACAGTCGCAACAAGTCCGAAGCAAAACTAAAATAAAAAGGGGAACAACATGTGTATATATATAGATGAAGGAAGTATCTTCTTCCGTTTGTTTCTCTCACGCAAACACATTCACAAAATAGTTTAAGTCTCCCAGCCTCTACGTCCAAGATGCACAAAGATAAAAAGGTACTCCCTCCGTTCCCAAATATAAGATGTTTTAGGTTTGTCCACATTCACATGTACACAAATGTATCTACACACATTTCATGTATATGTTCACTCACTTTAGTGTGTATGTGGACAACATGTGTAACAACTAAAACATCTTACATTTTGGAACGGAGGGAGTACATACTAAAAAAAAAATGTGACCAATGGCAAGATAAAGTTTCACTTTAAGCAAGACAGAATAAAAACTCCAGAAGCAAAACACTCAAGTACTCAACGTGTTGCTACGAAGGGCTGACACTGTTCAAACGGTTTGACTGGTTTGAGCTAGTTCATTTTTTCAATACTAGTTTGAAGCTGAGGATTAAGTTTATGAAAGGAAATGAACTGCCCCACTGGCTGGTTCCACGGTTTCAGTTTTTCCTATTTATAGAAATCCTTGGCAACAGCCTCCAACTCGGTAGACACCACAGTTACCAACTCGTGGTCCTCAATTTAGTTGTATAGGGGTGAGCTCTAGTAAATCACTTCCGATGGTGATTGTTCCAACAGCTCCTCTTGTCTCCCTCTATGATGATTTCGATGGAAGTTTTGAGGAGATACAATATAATCTTTAGCTTGAACTATTTTCTTCATGAGAGTTGTTTTGTGAATTTGGCTTGTTTTCGTCTTTCTTTGTCGTACCAATCTTAAATGAAATTCTGGAATAAATACCAATATTCGGTTAAGATAGGGCCGACTAGATTTTCTACTGCGTGCTAGCTCTAGATTGTCGTTGCCACAATGATGGCCCAAAATGGCAACACATACTCACTAAGTTTCACAAATATTTTCTTTTTAGAGACTGGAAAACCTTTTGTATTCTATTTATTTCATCTCCTTATATAACCATCCAATGCAAATAACTCAAAAAATATTTCCACTAATCACCAGTCAAGGGCATAACTGGAATAGGGTAGAAAAATTAGCTTATTTCCCTAAAAAAACATAGGCCTAGTTTGGCAGCGCAGTTTTTATAAAAAAAACAGAATATTGGAAAACAAAAGTATTTAGTCGCCTGGAAAAGCAATACTCCAGTTTTGGACAATAAGTTTTTAAAACCATATTATTGAATGCATCCAAACATGTCAAAGTATTTAATACTATAGTATTTTTAGAAACTGTGGTATTGGTTGAATACTTCAAAAATACTTTGATGCCAAACTAGGCCTTACCTTCCAAAAATAAAAGGACAAGAATAATTGAATGATCTTTTATTTGATACTCCATCCATTGTAAAATGATGACGCCTAAAATAGTTGGAGTCAGTTCGTTAATAAATAATTGCGTGGGTTACGGGAGGATATCTTTTTTATAAATTATTACTCATGCAAGAAGTAATCTTCAAAACTGCACACTGCAAATATACTAGCAAATAAAATAAATGTACTACCTCCGTTGTCTAGTTCTGTCGCAGATTCCGTCCTCTCTTCATTTGTCTAATCTCTTATCCAACATACTGCTCAACATACTGCTCAACATACACGTATAAATAGACACAATGGCACCACAACAAGCTGGAGCTGAGCACACTACCGATCACCCCCATCTTCCTTCATGGTTTCTCTCCAGGCCCAAGAAAACCAAATGCAAAAGCAAAACCTCGCCATCTCTTTCTCTCTTCCTCTTTCAAACCAAAAGTCTATGGTAGGAAAAGAAACTGCGCCCCTATGCCGGCAGGGCGACGCTGACGCCAACAACTCTGCCTCGGGCTCGGAGGCGGCCGAGGACTTTGAGTTCTGTATACTATCGTCCGGGGGGCTCGTGCCGGACGGCGTGGACGCCGCTGACATGTGCGTCGCCGGCGAGGTCTTTTCGGGCGGCAAGCTACTCCCGCTGCGCCTCTCCTCGGCAACCGCCGCCGACGCGTCCCCCTCCTGCTGTTTCGCTCGGACTCGCTGGACGACGCCACGACGGCAGCGTCCAGCAGCGGCTTCAGCTCGCGCTCCGACAGCCGCAGCGCAAGCTCCAGCAGCAGGAGCAGAAGCAGCGTTAGCCGGAGCGCCTCATCGAAGAGCGTGTCCTCGGACTCCGTCGGCCGAAGCCACTCGTCCAAAAGCGTCTCCTCCGACACCGTCGCGCCGCGGCGGCGATCAATCACAAACAGTTTGTTGTATGCTCACCCGAGCCCGTCGCCTCGACTGCCCCGGCGGAGTGGAAGCTCGGCGGCTTCGTCCGCTGCGCGCCGCAGCACCGGGTCGGCGCCACCGGCGGCATGGGGCGTCATAAGACTGGGCGTCGTGGGCGCCCCAGAGGTGTACGCTCCGCGCGAGACCGAGTCCCGGAAAGTGGCGAGAGGCGGGAACCGGAGCGCGAGGTTCGAGCAGCCGAGGCCCGTCGGCAAGGAGCCGGTGACGGCCGTTGATAAGAAGCTCGCGCTGGGGTTATTGGGAGCTGGCCTCGTGTGCTCGTGCTCGGCTGACGCCGTGGAGCCCGTGGGCTCTCAGGAGGCAGCTTCGGCGGCGGCGAGGCGGAGTAGGAGGAAGAAGGCGGAAGATACGAAGAAAGGGGACCTGAAGAGCGAGCGCAGCACGGTGCGGAGGAGCAGGATTCTGGAGTGGCTGGAGGAGCTCTCCATTGCCAAGCCGAAGAATTTCGTACATAAATGATTTTGTAATTGTTGTATGTATGTATGTCATTTTAGTTCTTTCATTTTTAGGCTTCTAATTTCTTTGATGGTAATGGCTCTGGTTACTTCATACCATTCAATTGGTTGTTTAATGGGTCATTGAACAAGGCTCTCTTTTTTAATGAAAAGGACACTGACATAATAAACTGAACAGTACAAAACATCTCTACAAAATCGAAAATTACAACGAGATCTTTGAGATTCCCTACGTCTTCAACCTCCAGACCGTGTCGACGGCGCGCCGCCGCTGCCGCTCCTCCCAGAACCGGCCTGACATTGTTGGTTGCGGACTGGAAGTTGCCGAACGGGTCATGAAGACCACATCCGTGCCGAAGCCGAAGAAGAAGGTTGAAACTCCATGACGATCCGGAGAACACCACCACCAGAAAAAATTTCAAGAACCACACCAATCCCACAAACTTCTCGATGTCACAGCCGAGATGAGGCTGAAACCGGGGAGACATTATTGTAAGAAGCGCCATCAGCACCAACAGAGCGCCGCCCCAGCAAAGCTGGACAGTAAAACCAGAAAAACGAAGCCCTCCCGCCTACGTGGGCTGCTATCCACCGCGCCTCCATGGCCCGAAGGCCACAGAGGCGGGGCAGATCGGCGGCGGCACCGACGGGAGATGGGGAACCCTAATCGCCTCTCTTGGCTCTCGGAGGCGAAGGGGTACTGAACAAGGCTCTTTATGTGAGAGGATCACCACCTTAATCCATCATTACGTTCTTTAATCTTGTTGTTACTACTATAATTCGAAACAAGCATGTTGTTACTATTTGCATTGTATTCTTGTGAATACTGCGAGACAATGTAAATATTTTCATTTCTTTCCCCCGATCAACTGGGTTTACTTTATAGGTCATTGAGCAATGCTGAAAGGCACTTCATTTTAGAAGCTCATGACCTGCTCCAATGGGACTCTCACTTTCCCCTTCTCGTTCTCTCCCCTCCCTCTTTCTTTGAGAGTCTCTTGTGAGCCCTCGGCGTCACTCCTCTCCTTCTTCGGTGGCTTTGCTGGCCGGAGGGGAGCTGGGGATGGCGGTCGAGTTCTTCTGTACATAGCTGGCGTAGTTCCTCTTGCCCTAGGTGTAGTATTAGGGTCCTTTATGGCGTATGGCGAGATGCCGGGCTTCTCCAGGCTGGTGCTGCTGCCAAGCACGGGCTGGTCGACCTCGTCGCGCTCCGGCGAGCTTCCATGGTGGAAGGTTGACGGTGGTGGTGCGGTGGTTGGAGTCCTTCTTCCCAATAAAGGCAGATCTGGCTCTCTGTGGATCTTGTGCTGCTGTGGGCTTACCGACTCTCTGGTCGGCCGAGGAGGCGAGGGGAGAGGCTGGGGTGGTGCGCAGCTCGCCGGATCTAGAGTTGGCTTCGGGGTGTGGCTGCGGGAGTTTTCGAGCTGCTCCTCGCAGAGCGCACGGTGGTGGCTGTTGACCAGGCTCTGGAGGTTAGAGCATAGGTCGAGCGGCAACACCGGGCCGGCCCCTTCAATAAAACTCGTTGGTATTTGCAGATCCGGTGGCCATGGTGAGCGGGTGGTGCTCGCTCATGTTCCTCGTCATGGTGGCGAGAAATAAGGCGGATCCCACTCTCTTGCTAGCTGGTCGCCGTCTCTGCGCCAGGGGAGTGTTGCAGCTGCTCCCGGGAGGTTATCCTTGGTGGCTACTAGCCGGCCGCCATCTAAGATGGTCGAAAGGTGACCCCTCCCTCCCTCTTCGTCAGCAACGGCTTCTTCCGGCCGTCGATTGACGGTGATAATCAACCTCCAGGCCGTCGTGCCAAGATGGAGGCCCTTTGGCGTTGGTGCAGTTCGCTCCCGGCAACCCACCCCAAGTGGTTTCGTCCCCGGCGGTGGGCTGCTTGACTGTGTCGTGCTTCTCCGATGCAGTGGAATTGGAGCTGGACCTGATTGCGTTCCTAATACTAGACCTAGGGTCCTTGGTGCAAAATGTAAGGACTTATTTGTAATTTTCGAATTCTTCTGGTCCTTCCTGTATTTCGCCACTGCAATGAATGAATGCTTCTAGGTCCCTTTGGGCCGCCCATGTTCAAAAAAAAAGAGACCTGCTCCAATGAAAACAATCACTTCTTTTTGTGATATATCCTACTCCTTCCATCCTGAAATGTAAGGCACAGACTATGATTTTTCCTTGAAGTATGAGTGTATGACTATAAAATTAGTGTAAGTACATATATGAAATAAAAATATATCGCATGACAAATACAATAATATCATTTATACAAACTCAATCTTTATTTTTTGTTGGCATATATTGCCGATTAAGTCATGCTTTAAAGATCATGCAAAAATTCACGCGTGTTACCAATATAACCCGAGACTTCACGCACATTGGCTTGGAAGGCAGACTCAAATCGTTTTTCGTTGTTATATACTCTCGTGGTACCAACTATAGATCGGAGATGAAATCTCTCTATGGCGACTAACCGGGTGCACGTCTAATCAGCAGAGCAACATGCTTCCATAATATATGGAGCCCACCCCTACCTGACTTATCCCCTCCCCTCTTGTTTTCCATGGTTGTTTTCCAGTTGAATAGAACATGAGGCACATTGGATTGGACAGCAGATTTAGAACCATTTTTTATTGTCCTCCAGTCTTGTGCTACCGACTGGATTTTTTTACAAATGTAGCCCTCTGCTCAGTGTTATTGTCAAAAATAGCTCACTGCGAAAATTATTGTCAAAACTAGCCTGGCGAGATGTTAAAAAGGTGACACGTGGCACATCCCGCCATATAGGATGGCGTGAGGTTCTTCCCGCCATTGGGACTGACGGAAGGCCCTTTCCGCCTTTGGGAATGGCGGGATGAGGTGGGGCCAGCTGACGAGATAGTACGGCTGCATGCTAATAAAGAAAGAAGGCCACCCACCGGTGCATGCATACACATTAGTATATATTTTTTTGTAGAGAAGGAGTAGAGGGACAGGCATGCATCTCTGCTAATCCGATGCATGCCTAAGACCAGCACTAGCAGCGGCGGTAATCCGTTCATCTCGCCACGCCCACCACATCCAACCACTCCGAATGGCGGGAAGGGCATTCCGTCAGTCTGCTTGGCGGGAAGAACCTGTCGCCAACCTATGGCGGGAAGAGCCACCTGTTGCTTTTTCTGCATTCCGCCAGGCTAGTTTTGACAATAATTTTTGAGGTGGGCTATTTTTGACAATGACACTGGATAGAGGGCTACATTTGTAAAAAAAATCTACCAATTGTAGAATGTTGAAGTCTAGTTTTGAAGGACAAGCTTCTTGAGTCCCTTATTCCGGTTCGTACGTATTGACGATTTAAATTTCCTTGGATAAGTAATGAAGTGGTTGACTCTCCAAAATAACGATAGTTTACTTAAAAGTTAAGCTAATATGAAGTTCAAGGTTAATGCTTCTTCACATAATTTACCATTTTTTCTTACAGTAGTCAGATCAGAGCAGTTAATGACCAGATGCGGATCCAAAATGTGGATTAGTAGCACTACGGATGTAGACAGGAGAAATCCGAATTGCTGGAGAGATGCAATCTTCGACAAAAGGGTGCAATGGGCTATAGGTAGAAGTAAATTATGCTTTCATGGCCTAGCAGAATGTGCATTGTGGTCATGATATCCTACTAGAATTATATTATATACAGAGTAACGTAGGAAGTTATGGAGTAGTTTTCTTGGGCCGTTGGGTCAATAGACTTATTAAATGTTTGGGGCGGTCAACTAGGTTAATTGATGGGATAATCCTAATTGGGTACCTTGGATAATCTAGGAAAAGCAATAGATAATTCTAATTTGTCGGCTAATAGCAATACCATACGCTACCATATACGTCAGACATTTGGCTGACCAAAACCGTTACTGTATATGTATTTGGCAGATTCCTATAATCACACAACATATTCTTAAAATGCATGCGGATGCAGATTCGAGACTGAAATTATCCGCGCCATTTATATCCCAAATTATACTCCAACACTCTTCTTCGAGTGGATATCCGTGTACTATATACCAAACTGTAGGTGTTCTAATTTGGATGGTACTAGCCTAGCCAAGTATCAAAACCCAAAACTTGAAGATTCTATTATTGTGTATTAAGTTGGATGTAAACCTTTAACCAGAAGACAATTGTGTAGGACAAACTTAATCAATGCACTTATAAATGCTCGAACATTTGTAAGTGCCTGAGATCCTACGGGGGAAGGTTAGGCCAATTGTGTTGAATGCTTGGTTTAGGCGAGCCTCGTGACACTACTTGGACATGTTGGAAGAGTTGGAGGGCGATAATGAAAATGGTGATGACAAAGTGGGGCGCTCAGTAGGATTGAGAAGGAGTAAATGCTCGGATATATGTGTAGTGTGTTAGGACGAGAAGATAGAAACATGAGTGGGGCACTCGATAGGACTAAGAAGTAAATGTTTGGATTTGCAGGAGTGCTGAGTTTTCAGGATGTTGAAAGACACTCGGGTGGTAGAAGGGATTATAATGTGTTTACATTGTACGTGGAGACAATTAGAGATTATTTGTCAAACACAATGCTACATGGGTGTGTACAAGGACCTTATGTGAATATCGCGGTATAGAGGAAATGTTGACGTGTCAATTATTAATAGGTCCACACACCTCATTGGGCACAATCTAGTCAGATGTAGGGAGAGTATTGTGAGACTAGCCATGGTGGGAGTAACTAAAGTAGTAACATGCAAGCACATGCAATGCCATATAAGCATTTTGGTGACATGGCATGTCATTAAATGAGAAAAGAGAGTCTTGTGGTAACATAGATAGTTACCGTAACATCACACATCTCAAGACAAAGTGTGTGTATAACCTAAAAAATGAGGTATTGCATGACACCACATGTAAGTTACTACCCACTATAGAAGTAGTAACATAGACTAGTAACATATTTGCATGTTACTACTCTATGTTACTCCCCACTATGAGCAGTCTAAGAATACCCACAGTGGGAGTAACATAGGTACTAACATAAGTGTCACATAGGCAAAAATGATGATGTGACATGCAATTAAATAAGAGAGAGATAAATAGAGTAACTAGATCCCAACACAATATGAGTCTATCACCTAATAAATAATGGGTTACATGACACCACACATATGTTACTATTACTAGTCTAAATTACTCCCTATTATGACTAGCCTGAGGGGAAGACTCAAGCCTTGGGATTGCCAAGGTCACCTTCGAGGATTGGGACTCCTTCCCGAGGTCGCGTGTCAGCTTGGATAACAGGGCTTGCAATGTCGCCTGAACATTCTACTTGAGTTTTTTGCAATGTCGCCTGAACATTCTACTTGAGTTTGATTAAAGTAAGAATGAATGAGTTACATGCTCATGCATGCGATTTATAGGCCATGGTCTTTAGAAAGCGACCAAGGTAACCCATATGGGGAGATAAAATGCAGATATGTGTGGAATCGTTTCTCTACTCATCTATGATGGAATAGGGAGAGGAGTGGTGTGTGATCCATGAAAGACTATCCCACTCATCACTCCAACAATTTGGGTCTCTCTTTCATTTGTTTCTTCATCTTTAATTTCTTATTTTCATCATTTCACCTTTTTAACATATTACCGTGATAACATTCTTAGATTTTTGTAAAGTTGACTTGAGTATGACAATTTACCAACTGGGAAATTGTATAGGACTAAACGGGACCGGATGAGATTAGTTATTCCCACAAGATGATGATTAATAAAACTGGTTGATGTGAGATGTGATTATAGATGGGAAATTTTTATTCATTTATAATCTGGTACAATGTTTTGTTTTGTACTGATGGATTTGTTGCCTACCAATATAAGTAAGATAGTTTATTCTCATACAACCGGGTTTAGTACATCGAATTGGCACATTGTGCCATTTTATTCGCAATACACATTCGCGTTAAGTGAGACAGGTTGTCTAGCTATACGGCTAGTGTTGGCGTGTGTCTTCGGTATCTAGCTAGTGCATACAGAAGATATGTTTTCACCTATGCATTGATCATAGACTTAGTTTGTAGTTACTGAGTTGTGTTGCCTAGTATTTATCTTATAGTTTGTTGCTAAAAATTGGGCACAAAACTTAGGCGGAAGGATGAAAGAAATATTAAGGGTGTGTTTGGGAGCAAAGTATTATTAAATTATTCTAACAAAACAGTGGTTTTCTTACAAACAGTAGGATTTTAAATATTTTGAGGGGTTTGGCTTTACCAAAAACTGCAGTTTTATTTACTTCAATATTTAGTAATTTGCACTACTTTTTAAGTGTATAAACAAGGGATCCGGACCTATTTTCCCAAAACTGAAGTATTAGTTGGGTATGTATGAAAATACTGTGGTTTTCGAATACTTTAGTTTTAAAAATACTTTGTTACCAAACTTAGACTAATATTGGTAAAAACAAGTGGGGCAAACAAATATGATAAATCCACCGTAGTGCCGGATACAATCTAAGCAGGTTGCTTGTAAGTGGGAAACCTATAATGGAGGCCGAGCTACATGGAGCCCTTTATTTTCAAAATTTTGAAAACCACATTTTAAAGTTGTAAAAAAATCTTAAAAAAAATCATGCATGTAGAAAGTGTTGTATTCTATCGACGTGCAAAATATCGAATCAAAATAGTTCAAAAATGACAAAATCTGAAAGATTTGGAAGAGTTCAAATTTTGCACTGTTCACTACTTTCAAATTTCAGATTTGTCATTTTTACGCAGCCCATAATACAAGGTATTATTTTCTGAGATTTTACACGTCGGTAAGATTCAACATTTTCTACATGCAGGATTTTTTACAACTTCAAATTGTGGTTTTCAAAATTTTCAAAATAAAGGGCTCCCTGTAGCCCGACCTCCATTAGTCCACACTCGCTTGTAAGTTATATATGTGTACTTTGCTTTACTCTCTAAAACAAATACTATATATTTTGTGAATCGTCTAGACACTGTCTATGCACGCAAGCACGAGACAAGGCACGCTATTGCATCATCGAAAACTGGAACCAAGAGTACCGGACATTGACCCACATCTTAATCACCGAGCTCTGGACACGATCATCACCACTTATAATAATAATATATAGTATTATATATTATGGTACGAGCTATTTTACAACCGGTTGTAGAATAGTTCCCTACAACCACTTCTGTACTTCATGCATGCTTTCTATGTACTTTTCTGCTTATTTGCGAAGTTCACTAGCGGTTTTCTTCGGTAGTTTTGACGTAGTTTGTGAACCGTTTATCCAAATGGAGCAAACTATATACCGTTGAAAAGCTAATGAAATTCCGCATCTTTTTTGTGTAATACAATTTTTGCAAATTCGTTACGATTTATAAACAATTTGGAAAAAACAGGAATCTGTAAAAAATCACAGGGAACGTATTTTAAAAATATTTTCTCAATCACTTATCAGAATTTTGCAAATGATAAGCCGTTGAAAAGCTAATGCAATTCCGCATCCTTTTCTCTCATATCATTTTTTTCAAATTCATTGCGGTTTTAAAACAATTTTCAAAATACCAAAATCTGAAAATATCACAGCAAACGTATTTTTTGAATATTTTCTCAACCGCTTGTTGGAATGATGCAAATGATATGTCGTTGGAAAGCTGCTGAAATTACGCAACTCTTTTACTTTTACGGTGTTTCCAAATTCATAACCGATTAAAAATAATTTTAAAAATACTACATTCTGTAATGAGGCATATACGGGCGGACGGTATTTCGTCCGCGGTTTTTGAACCACTTATCGGAATGATGCAAATGTTATGGAATTTGAAAGATATCAACGATACCCAACTTTTTCGCTCAAATTGATTTTGCAAATGCTTTACTGTTTAAGACTAATTGTAAAACTTCTAAAAACGGAATACCGGTGTTTCACGGAGGTGGTGAGATCAAATTGACTAGTTAGGTAATTTGATTCGTCGTGGAATGCACCTATCAAATGAAATTAGACTCATATTACACCATATGGAGCCATTTGTACCAACGTTTGATGCATCTATAACTCAAACCGTCAAGATTAGTATGATTTATTTTCGTCCCGGAAAAACAAAATACTGCACTTCCTTCAACACACAGGTGAACTTCCCGGTATCTGCCTGTGTACTGCCGGCGGAATTTCCATGATTAGTGTTTAGTAAAACAACGATAACTTTCTCATACGGCGTCTGTTTTAGGTGAATGACCAGTCAAAATGCTCGGGCTAAAAAGACGCATCTATTAAAGTTACCAGTTTCACGACAATATCAAAAATCGATTTCTAAGTGTGTTTTTCTCTCGGTCAAACCTATTTTGCCCCTCTTAAAAAATTATTTAACACCCCATCCGACCTCTGAATCGAGTGATTCTTTTTGCGTTAGAAAGAAGGAGTCGGGATCTATCCACGAAAAAATTAAAAAAAAGTGTACTTCCTTCTGCAACCATGTGTACTTCTAGGGAGGAGATATTGCGCTTCCGATGATGATTAGTGTCATGATAATTCTGCGTGTACTTACTATGAAACGGAGTAATTGGACTTCCCTCGACACACGAGTGAACTTCCTAGTATATGTGTGTATTGCCGGCGGGTTTTTCCGCGATTAGTATGACCTAAAATAGACAAGTTCAGTTTGGGTGTGTACTTCCCGTTATTAAGGTGTGTACTGCTTATCTTACATATGTGTACTTCTAGGCGGACTTTTTAATTTTTTTTTAACTTCGTAGTGGGATGCGGATTTCACAAACCCAAATTGTGTACTTCCTGGTGCAACCATGTGTACTTCCCGGGGAGATCCTGCACTTGCCGCGATTTGGTGTCCTTTGAAGTCACTGCGTGTAATTCCTATAAAACAGAGTAATTGGACTTCCCACGACACATGTCTGAACTTTTCGGTTAATGCGTGTGTACTGCCCGTCAGAGTTTTCGGGATTTTTGTTAACTAAAAAGAGACAACTTTTTCATACGATGTTTGTTTATTATATATGACCACTCAAAATGTTCGTCCCGAGAAGACACATCTATTAAAGTTATAAGTAAATCGGTCAAAATTGATTTCTAACTGGGTTTTTTCACGTTCAAAGTTCGTTCAAACCTTATTTTCCCTTTAATCGACTGATTCTTTTTGCGTTGGAAAGACGGAGTCAGAGGCTATCTACTTCCCAGATTATGTATGTATACTTCTTGGCGGACTTTTTTGTTTACCTTACTAGTGGGATGCGAATTTAACAAAATCAAATCGTGTACTTCCCGATGCAAACATGTGTACTTCCCGACAAAGATCCTGCACTTCTGATGATGATTTGGTGTCCTTCCCAAAATCATTGTGTGTATTTTTGTAGAGCAGAGTACATGGACTTCTCTCAACACATATCATCGGATGTGTCTTCTCCGAATCGAGTGATTCTTTTTGTGTTGGAAATATGGAGTCAGGGGTTATCTATGAAATTTTTGAAAATAAATGTGTATTTCCTTCTATAACCTTGTGTAATTCCCGGCGGAGATACGGCACTTCCGATGACGATTTAGTGTCCTGATACTTTTGTGTGTACTTATGAAACATAGTATCTGGACTTCCCTTGATACGTGAATGAACTTCCCGGTATATGCATGTGCACTGCCGATGGTTTTCGCGAGTAGTGTTCGGTAAAACATTGATAACTTTCTCATACGGTGTCCGTTTTAGTTTAATGACCACTCAAAATGTTCGGGCTGAAAAGACGCATCAATTGAAGTTACCGGTAACGAGTATCTAAAAAATTGATTTCTAAGTGGGGTTTTTGTTGGTTAAAGTTCGGTCAAAGGTATTTTGCCCGTTTAAAAAGTATTTTGGCAACCCACACGGCCTCCAAATTGAGTGATTCTTTTTACGTTGGAAAGGCAATTCTACAAAAAAATTGAGAAAAATGTGTACTTCCTTCGGCAACCATGTGTACTACCCGGTGGAGATAGTGTACTTCCTGGTGGATAGTGCACTTTCAATGATGATTTAGTGTCCTCATGCTACTGTGTGTACTTCCTATAAAAAAGGAGTATCTGTACTTCCCTCGACACACGTGTGAACTTCCCGGTATATGCATCTGTACTGCGACAATCACTGTGTGTACTTCCTACATTTTTAGATGATTTTTTCACACTTTAGTTGGAATCTGCACTTCCGATGTTGAACCTTTGTACTTTCAAGAGTCACTGCATGTAGTTCCTACATTTTACGGATAATTTTATTTTTATTCTCCACCTCACGGGACCCAACACTTCTCAACACTTAACATTTGTACTTCCCATCATCTCGGTTTGTACTTTGCGTCGGATGATTAGCCTGCTTGCTGTTCACCGGTCCTATCTTTCAGCTCTTAACTACTGCCTGTGGTAGCCAGAATTTAACTCACTTTGCACTTTCGACGTTTAACCCTTTTTACTACCCAAATTCATTGTTTGTACTTCCTAAATTCGTGAATTTATTACATGTGTATTACGTACCATCACTTTGTGTAATTCTCGTCATATTTTTCCATCGCACGGAGCCTCCGCACTTCCGCGAATTGAACTTTTGTACTTCTATTGGTTACTGCTTGTATTTCTTTCACGAGTAATTTTTTTCTACACTCCGGAGAGGTCTTTGGAACTTTTCGTGGATAATGGCTCGGGTATTTAGGATTTTCGTGTCGGGAGGAATAAATAGGCGAAAGGGCGGCGGCTGGAGACGCACGTGGGCCCCACACCACCCCACGGCGCGGCAGGGGGGCCCGCGCAGCCCCATGGTGTGGCTGCCCGTGGCTCCCCTCCGTCTCTCCTCTGGACTCCGTGTACGTGTTGGAAAAATAGGAGGTTCTGTCCAAGTTTCGTCCAATTCCGAGAATATTTCCAGACTAGCTTTTCTGGAATACAAAAACAGCAGAAAACAGGAACTGGCACTGTGGCATCTTGTTAATAGGTTAGTCCCAGAAAATGCATAAAAATGCTATGAAGTGTATATAAAACATGTAACAATTGGTATAATATCAACATGGAACATCAGAAATTATAGATACGTTTGAGACGTATCAAGCATCCCCAAGCTTAGTTCTACTCGTCCTCGAGTAGGTAAAACGATAAAAACAAAATAATTTCTGAGGTGACATGCTACAATCATAATCTTGATCAAATAGTATTGTAAAGCACATGTTATGAATGAAGTGATCCAGGTCAATGGTCTATAGTTTGCTAGCAAGTAGATAATGAGCAAACAACTGAATCATATAAGCAAAAACTTTTCATGAATAGTACTTTCGAGACAAGCATCAAAGAGTTTTGCATAAGAGTTAACTCATAAAGCAATAGATTCTAAGTAAAAGGTATTTAACCAACACAAAGGAAGATTTAAGCTTCAGCAATTGCTTTCAACTTTCAACATATATATCTCATGGATATTTGTCAACACAAAGCAATATAATAAGTGCAATATACAAGCATATAAAAATTGTTGCACCAAAGTTGACACTAGTGTTTGCTTCTAAGATAGAAAGAAGTAGGAAAACTGACTCAACATAAAAGTAAAAGAAAGGCCCTTCGCAGAGGGAAGCAGGGATTAAATCATGTGCTAGAGCTTTTTAAGTTTTTGAAATCATATAGAGAGTAAAAATAAGTTTTGAGAGGTGTTTGTTAATTGTCAACGAATCAGAAAATGGAAAGTACAATATGACCCCTGCCAACCAGACTTTTAAGAGCGGCTCCCATGAAGGACGTTATTTCTACCAGCAAGGCAGATCATCCCTCTTTCTCTTTTGTTTACACATGCAGATATTTCACTGTTTGTCATTGCTTGACTGATAAATCAGGGCAAAAATGTGAAGAGAATTAAGCGGTTAAAGTTGTAATTAATTGGGACTGGGCACCCCATTTGCCAGCTCTTTTTGCAAAATTAATGGATAAGCGGATGTATATGCCGCTAGTCCGGTGGTAAAGTCTGTTTGACAGTTGACATAAAGACATCCACCCCGTCCTCATGAGCTTGGTAAACATTGACACAAAATAGGAGTAATAATTTTGAATAGTTTAAAGGTAGCACATGAAAAATTTACTTGGAATGGCAAGGAAATACCACATATAGGTAGTTATGGTGGACACAGATGGCATGGATTTTGGCTCAAGGTTTTGGATGCACGAGAAGCATTCCCTCTCAGTACAGAGTTTAGGCTAGCAAGGTTATTTGAAGCAAACACAGGATATCAACCGACACAGCAAGACTTATATGAAAACATATTGCAAGCATTATAAGACTCTACACTGTCTTCCTTGTTAACCAAACCCTTTTACTAGAAAATATCTAGACCTTAGAGATACCAATCATGCAAACCAAATTTCAACGAGCTTTACGGTAGTTCTTCATTAATAGGTTTTAACTACATGATACAAAAGCTTAAACATGAACTACTTGATAACTCAAAACAATTGACAAGTATCAAATTATCCAATACAGTGATCTACAAGAATATGTAAGCTTTTTCCATTATACCATCTACCACATGCAACATTTTCTGTTCCAACCAAACACCAATCAATTTATTTCAACATAAACTCTCCAAACAATTATAAGTGAAGCAAGAGAGTACTTTCTTTAAAAGAACTAACAGCTCTGAATAAGAGATGCATGCAAAACAGGAGCTAAAAGCATAGCAATAGCTAGATAAGAATACTCAACAAGTATAAGTGAAGAATAGGAGTATTCATATGAAAAAGCGGAGCGTGTCTCTCTCCCAATCAAGAATGCTGGGTCCAATCAAGTTGACCATAAGAAAAATAAAATACTGAAAATAAAAGCACACAGACGCTCCAAGTAAAGCACATATGATGTGAAAGAATTAAAATATAGTTTCACTAGAGATGACCTGATAAGTTGCTGATGAAGAAGGGGATGCCTTGGGCATCCCCAAGCTTAGACGCTTGAGTCTTCTTGAAATATGCTGGGGTGATCCATGGGAGCATCCCCAAGCTTAAGCTCTTCACTCTTCTTGATCACATTATATCATCCTTCTCTCTTGACCCTTGAAAACTTCCGCCACACCAAACTCAAGTAATTCTCATTAGAGGGTTAGTGCACAATCAAAAACTCACATGTTCTATAAGGACACAAACATGACCGTTACTTTTAACATTAACTACTGCCACTGATGTTATGTGAAGCTCTTCACCCTAAAAAAGAATTCCACTCAACACTAGTAAAAGAGAGAATGCGAAAAATAAAAGACAGAATCTGTCTAAACAGAACAGTCCGTAAAGACGAATTTTTTCGAGGCACTTACGTTGCTCAGATCGAAAAACTTTAAACTAACGAAAGATGCGTACATATCTGAGGATCACGCACAAAAATTTGCAGATTTAAATAATTTTTCTGTGATTTTACAGAATAAAACGGTGAACAGCAGAAATCTGTTCCTGCGCAGAAATCCAAATCTAGCATCATCTTCCTATTAGAGGCAATACTTGGCACAACAATGCGATAAAATAAAGATACAAAGGAATTGTTACAGAAGTAAACAACTCCTTGACTCAAAAAAAAAGAAAAATTGCAGAAATAAAATAATGGGTTGTCTCCCATAAGCGCTTTTCTTTAACGCCTTTCAGCTAGGCGCAGAAAGTAAGAATCAAGTGTTTCCAAGTGATGAAGCATCAACAGAATAATTTGCTCTAACAATAGAATCAAAAGGTAACTTCATCTTCTTTCTAGGGAAGTGTTCCATACCTTTCTTGAGTGGGAATTGATATTTAATATTCCCCTCTCTCATATCAATAATAGCACCAACAGTTCTAAGAAAAGGTCTTCCCAAAACAATAGGACAAGAAGCATTGCATTCAATATCCAAAACAACAAAATCAACGGGGACAAGGTTATTGTTAACCATTATAAAAACATCATCAACTCTCCCCAAAGGTTTCTTTATAGTATTATCAGCAAGGTGAACATCCAAATAACAGTGTTCCAAAGGTGCTAAATCAAGCATATCATAGAGTTTCTTAGGCATAACAGAAATACTAGCACCAAGATCACATAAAGCATTGCAATCAAAATCATTCACCTTCATTTTAATGATGGGCTCCCAACCATCTTCTAACTTCCTAGGGATAGAAGCTTCATGTTTTAATTTCTCTTCCCTAACTTGCATGAGAGCATTAGTAATATGTTTAGTAAAAGCCATGTTTATAGCACTAGCATTAGGACTTCTAGCTAGCTTTTGCAAGAACTTAATTACTTCAGAAATATTGCAACCATCAAAATCAAAATCATTATTATCAAAGTAATGGGACCATTGTCTCCCACATCTCGAAAAATTTCAGCACTTTTATCAGGAACAGTTTCAGTGTTTTCAGGCAATTTTAAACGTTTTGCAACAGAAGTAGAGACATTGCCAACACCAATTACTTTACCATTGATAGTAGGAGGTTTGTTAACACTTGAGTTTATAGCATTTTCAGTAGTAGTAATAGTATAAACTCTAGCAATACTATTCTTTTTAGCAATTTCATCCTCTCTTGCCCACCTAGCATGTAAATCAGCTAACATCCTCACATTATTATCAATTTTAACTTGTATAGCATTGAGAGTTTTGCTCTCTTTAACATCATGAGGCATAGTTTTAATTTTTAACAAATCAACATCAAGAGCAAGACTATCAACTTTAGAGGCAAGAACATCAATTTTCCCAAACTTTTCCTCAACAGATTTATTGAAAGCAGTTTGTGTACTAATAAAATCCTTAAGCATGACTTCAAGATCAGAGGGTACACTCTTATTATTGTTGTAGGAATTACCATAAGAATTAACATAACCATTGCCACTATTAAAAGGATAGGGCTTATAATTGTTATTACCAAAATTATTCCTATAAGCATTGTTGTTGAAGTTATTATTTTTAATGAAGTTCACATCAACATGCTCTTCTTGAGCAACCAAAGAAGCTAAAGGAACATTATTTGGATCAACATGCATTTTTCCATTTGTAAGCATAGACATAATAGTATCAATCTTATCACTCAAGGAAGAGATTTCTTCAACAGAATTTACCTTCTTACCTTGTGGAGCTCTTTCGGTGTGCCATTCAGAATAATTTATCATCATATCATCAAGAAGCTTTGTTGCAGCACCCAAAGTGATGGACATAAAGGTACCTCCAGAGGCCGAATCCAATAGGTTTCTTGAAGAAAAATTTAGTCCTGCATAAAAGGTTTGGATGATCATCCAAGCAGTCAGTCCATGGGTGGGACAATTCTTTACCAATGATTTCATTCTCTCCCAAGCTTGAGCAACATGCTCATTATCAAATTGTTTGAAATTCATAATGCTACTTCTCAAAGATATAATCTTAGCAGGAGGATAATATTTTCCTATGAAAGCATCTTTGCATTTAGTCCATGAATCAATACTATTTCTAGTCAAAGATAGCAACCATTCTTTAGCACGTCCTCTCAAAGAGAAAGGAAAAAGTTTCAGTTTAATAATATCACCATCTACATCCTTATACTTTTGCATCTCACAAAGTTCAACAAAATTATTAAGGTGAGCAGCAGCATCATCAGTACTAACACCAGAGAATTGCTCTTTCATAACAAGATTTAAAAGTGCAGGTTTAATTTCATAGAATTCTGCGTTAGAAGCAGGTGGAGCAATAGGTGTACTAATGAAATCATTGTTGTTCGTGCTAGTGAAATCACACAACTTAGTGTTCTCAGGGGTACTCATTTTAGCAAAATTAAAACAAAACAGAAAGATAACAACTTGAAAATAAAAGTAACTAATTTTTTTGTGTTTTTGATAAATAAAGCAAACAAGACTAAATAAAAATAAACTAAGCAAGACAATAACAAAGTAAAGAGATTGGAAGCGTGAAACTCCCCCAGAAATCCTCTTGCTCCCCGGCAACGGCGCCAGAAAAAGAGCTTGATGCGTGGATCACACGTTCGTTGGGAGACCCCAAGAGGAAGGTATGAAGCAGTGTAGCAGCAGTTTCCCTCAGTATGAAACCAAGGTTTAATCGAACCAGTAGGAGCAAGAAATCACTTCTGAAGGTTGTCAGTGGCGCGCTGACGTGGAACCTGCACACAACACAATCAAACTACTTTGCCCCAACGAAACAGTGAGGTTGTCAATCTCACCGGCTTGCTGAAAACAAAGGATTAAACGTATGGTGTGGAAAACAGTAGTAAATTGCAGAGAATGAAAAGGAACAATGTTTGCAGTTGGTTGTATTATCAGTGTAAAAGAATGGACCGGGGTCCACAGTTCACTAGTGGTGTCTCTCCATAAAAGATAACTAACATGCTGGGTGAACAAATTACAGCTGGGCAATTGACAAAATATTGAGCGCATGACAATGCATATATATGACATGATGATTACTATGATATTCATGTGGGCATTACGACAAAATACATAGACCGTTATCCAACAGCGTCTATGACTAATAATCCACCGCCAGGTTGTCATCCGAGTTCCCCGTTGGTATTAAGTTGCAAGCAACGGATAATTGCATTAAGTAATGTGCGTAATGTAAACAAATGCATTAGACCTAACGGCGCACCCTTAAGCTAAGCATCGGTTATTTTATCCCTAGTGGCAACAGCACATCCACAATCTTAGAAGTTATTGTCACTCTCCCAGATTACCGGAGGCATGAACCCACTATCTAGCATAAATACTCACTCTTGGAGTTACAAGCATCTACTTGGCCAAAGCATCTACTAGTAACGGAAAGCATGCAAGATCATAAATAACATATAAGATAGATTGATAATCAACTTGACATAGTATTCAATATTCATCGGATCCCAGCAAACACAACATGTAGCATTACAATAAGATGATCTTGATCATGATAGGCAGCTCACAAGATCTAAACATGATAGCATAAAGTGGAGAGACAACCATCTAGCTACTGCCATGGACCCGTAGTCCAAGGATGAACTACTCACGCATCACTCCGGAGGCAGGCATGGTGATGTAGAGCCCTCCGGTGATGATTCCCCTCTCCGGCAGGGTGCCGGGAAGAGCTTCTGAACCCTCCCGAGCTAGGGTTGACGGCGGCGGCGTCTCTGGAACTTTTCGTGGATAATGGCTCGGGTATTTAGGGTTTTCGCGTCGGGAGAATAAATAGGCGAAAGGGCGGCGGCTGGAGACGCACGTGGGCCCACACCACCCCACGGCGCGGCAGGGGGGGCCGCGCGGCCCCATGGTGTGGCTGCCGTGGCTCCCCTCCGTCTCTCCTTGGACTCCGTGTTCGTGTTGGAAAAATAGGAGGTTCTGTCCAAGTTTCGTCCAATTCCGAGAATATTTCCAGACTAGCTTTTCTGGAATACAAAAACAGCAGAAAACAGGAACTGGCACTGTGGCATCTTGTTAATAGGTTAGTCCCAGAAAATGCATAAAAATGCTATGAAGTGTATATAAAACATGTAACAATTGGTATAATATCAACATGGAACATCAGAAATTATAGATACGTTTGAGACGTATCACGAATGCACTTCGTCTAGCGTCGGTGCCGCTGCGATTTTCTACTAGTGGAAGAGGAGGCCTCATAGGATCAAACTCGAGGAAGTCGACCGGTAGGACTTGTAAGAATCCCTCGTTTGTTCCGGATCCCCTCCACACGAAAAATATGAAAATAATGTGTACATCTTAATGCAAGCATGTGTACTTCCCCGGCCAAGATCAAATCGATGAGATTATTATGATAATTATATCCCGAAAAAGCAAAGCAACTGAACTTCCCTTGACAAATAAATAAACTTTATAAAGCAAGTATGTGTACTTCCCGATATTACCATGTGTACTTTCTAACGCAACCGTGCACTTCAAATATTGACCAAATGTATTGAGAAATCACTATGTGTACTTCCCGTCTTATTTATGTGTAGTTTTAAGCGGATTTTGATTTTTTTGTTAAACTTCCCGGTTCGATATGTAACAACCGAATTTGTGCACTTCCCAGTCCTAGTGTGTACTTCTCGAACAAATGTAATGTACTTCACAACTTTACCGTTTGTACTCCCCGCCGTCGTCGAATGATTAATTATTTTTGGCGCTTCTCTCCTATGGATTCTATATCATGTGTACTTTCATTATACCATGTGTATTTCATGTGCTTACGTGTGGACTTCTCTTTTATTTTATCTAATTCAGTACTGAAACCAAGATATCTGGATTTATACAAGAGTGTATTGCCGTGATGTTTAGAAATACCATATTGTATCAATGTTAATTATCAAAATAGTATTCATAGGAATAATCTGTCTATGAAAGCAAGCCTAGAACTAGAAGCACTGAATCCAATCTTATAACGAGAGGAATAGATTAAGGTTATTTTTGGGACAAGGTGTTTTGGCTCGTAAGAGCATCTAGTCTCATTATGGAGTGCAATTTTAAAATATTTTAAAATAGCAAAAATTATGAAATAAAATTCTGAGTGTACTTCCGAACATTTTATGTTGGCGTGCAAAGTTTCACGAAAAAATAATGTTTTTGAGCTCTGTAAAAAAGACAAATTTGGTGTTCAAAAATAAGTTTGTACTAGATATTTTATTTGTCTCTTTTACACAGGACACAAAAATGTCTTTTCTGACAAAAAATTGTGTGTCTACATAAAATGTCTGTATGTACACTCGATTTTTTTTATATTTTTTTTACATTACGAAATATGATTTTTCATAATAGGAACATCTAGTTGTACAACCCGAAATGGATTTCCGTTATTTGTGGCTCTAGTTGACAAAAGCTTGTTATTTTTCTCCACCACATGTTTGTCTCTTATCCTCTCAGGCTCTCACCATCGCATATGCACAGCCTCCATACATTTCTTTGTTTTTTGTCGTTATTACCGCACCCAAATTCAATGGAGGCAGCTTCCTTCGATTGACTAACATTGGAGCCAATCACTCGCACAACTGCATAGGCTCGTGTGGCCGTAGCAGGCGGAGCTTCATGGCCAAGAAACGGAGGAAGCGGCTGCTCTTGACGACATGACAGGAAGTACAATTTAGGCGCTCGAGCAGGGACGCATCTGGGGATTGGTAGCTTTCACCGATGTGAGTGGTACGTGGGGTTGTGACGGCCGGCGTCAACACGCACGGGACCGCCAGCGCTTGTCGGCAGCAACCACAGCGGGGGCAGCGTGAGCGTACAGGTGGCTGCTGCGGCCGTCGGAAACATGGGCGGAGCGCTGGTGCTTGTGGCGGCGGCCGGAAAGGTGGGCGGCGCTCCGGTGGCCACGGCGGCGGCCGGAAACAATGACGACGCGCAGGTGGCCGTGACGGCTGCGGGAGCTCTGTCCGACGCCGGTGAGAAACTGGTCCGGTAGCGGACGCCCAGTTAGGCTACGCACGGGGCCAGGGCGGCCGCGCACGGGGAGCTAGGCTGGCAGCACACACGGGACCTGTCCGGAGGCGGTCACCGGCGCGCGGGACCTGGCCGGAGGCCGTCGTGCCGCGCGGCCAGGCCCGGCGGCGCGCGGGATGTCAGCGCTAGAGGAAGGGATGAAGCGGGTGACTTTTTTGTTTGGGCTGTTTTTTTTTTTTTACAGGAAAAAGTGAACTTTATTAATCTGTTGCAGCAAGATCGCTGGCAACAGCATGAGGTACAAAATCTGGTACATCATCATGCCAAAGCATAACACCACCCGCACCTAAGGTAGCACCTTTAGTGGCTAATACATGGGCCACTGTATTACAGCTACGCTTACAGTACTGAACTTTGTAGTCTAAAAGTTGGTAAGCAGCAGGAATTTTGCCTCCCGAAAGAGAACTGCATGGCGAGCCGAGTCCAACTCAGTAGATTGGAGAGCTGACTTAAGCAAGGTTGCATCAGTCTCGATGATTATCCTTCCCATGCCTACCTCAGCCGCAAACTCGATGGCCTTCATGCAGGCCATTGTTTCAGCCTGAAGAGCATCATTAATATGAGGAAGTTGGCCCATACCTGCACCGCAGACATCGCCGTTGCAGTCCCTAATACAGAACCCCTAGCCTCCCGTGCGAGTTTCCCTGCAGAAGGAGCCATCAAAGTTGATTTTCAAGAAATCTATAGGGGCAGATCCATCGATTACTGGAAGGAGCAGGTATAGCATGAGATCTGCACATATAGGAAGCGAATTCTGAAGTATATTCGGGCTGTTCTTCCGCTGGAATCGATGCCTTTATGGCTGGCCGGTTACCTACCCTATATATTATATATATATAAAGAGCGAGTGAGGCAGATCCAAACCATCTCAGCCGTCAAACAACAATATCAAACGGTCCAAAACGCTGCGATGTTGAGTACCAAACGCGTTGAGCGCCTCACGTCAGCGGTAATCAGGTAATTAATCTCCCACCCTCCCTTCTTGGACCCTTCGTTGTTTGCGCTTGACCAGAAAACCGCTGCCCTCCATTGCATTCCTCCACGCCGGCGGCTCAAACCTACACTCCCTGTCTTCGTCGGCGCCTGCACCCTCCTTTCCTCCGTCCTCAGCCGATCCACCGCCGCGACGCCCCACCTTTTCCGGCCGGCCTTCCGTCCACATCGCACGGCTCCTCCTCCATCGCGCACCCCTCTGACCACACTGTCTCTCGACCCCATCGTGCCACTACACCTGGTCCCCACGCCGGAGGCTTGCGGCGGCGGGGCTTGTGGCGTCCCTCCGGGTAGGATATCGACGCGGACGACCTAGCCTTTTCCATCTGGTCTGCTTGTACGCAACCTCCATCACACTTCTGAACTGGTGCTTTTGGAGACAATATGGTCGAATTGTTTGATTTACAAGGTATTATGATTTTGACAATCAATCCTTGTATCCAGATGGTGGTGGTCATGAGGCGATGACGTATTGGTATTTGTTGCGACAACGAAAGATGAGGTATGCCCCTCCTTGCTTCTATGAATTGTGATTTTTCAAATATTTTCTCACATCTATATTGTATTCCCAGTAAAATTAAGTGGGATTTATGTTTATTTGCTTGAGTTGCAGACATGTCTTTCATATGAGGAAACGGTGTGGGGAGACTGTTGCTTTGTTTGGTTCAGGTGAGGATGCCTTTTGCATCTTATTTGTGTAGCTCATCGTCGAGAAAGATTATAACAGCAAGTTTACTGTGGGTGGATTGCAAAGTGCAAACCATACTTTACTATGCTTGGATCTGAGGATTAATATGGGCATTACACTGGTGAAGTGGTGATATCTCTCCCTCCATCCTCTGTCTCCTTAATTTCCGTGTGCAATGTAGGCTAGGCTCGGACAATGATGATTTGTTTGTGAAAGTCATGCTTTAATCTTAAATAATGCGAGGATGAAAAAATGGCTATGGACATAATAGTGATGTTTTGTTTTTCTTCATGGTTTTAGATTGCTAATGTGAACTACTATGCTTATGACTGTTGCATTGCATGGTCCTATATTGTTGCTGCGTGGCGACGATTAAATATGAGTAGAGATGATTAGGATGCTCCTCTGTTTGATAAGGACACATATTCACTTGCCTTTATTTTTAATGGCCCCCTTTTTTATTAGGAATATATACCTGCATGGTTGCCTTTGCTCCTTTGCTCAAGTCGAGACCATGATTCTCAGGGAGCATCGGAGGGGGCAATTTTTCCATATGAGGCTACATCCAACGTCAAGTTTCAGCTATTAAACATGATTATCTTATTTTTATTTGTATGACTATGCAAATTCGAGCTGAAGGGCTGCCCTTTTCACATCTACCTTGTAATGTATGTGCCATTCTTTTTTGCCTTTTAGATTGCATGGTCTTGTTTTACTGCCTTTTTATCGGTTATTAGGGTTGGCATCAGAGTTACAGATGGATTTATGCTGTTGTGCTGAGTCGGGGTATTGTTTTCTCTAGATGCATCATTTGTTATTATCAACTTTGAGAAGAAGGGGGGCGTGTATTCCTTTTTTGTTAATGCCCTTTTTCTCCAAAACATGGTTGTCTCAGACTCTCAGTTGTGTTCTGCATGTTATATAGCAGATGGATTAGTAAAAAGCATGAAAATAAAAGGTGGTGTATGTGGCTTTCAAATCTCACATATCAGTCATGGAGACGGTCTTTTGTTGTCAGCTTTTGTCTTTACATCCTTTCTCAAGATTTCACTACTGCATTATTATAGAGAATAACATTGTAAATCAATGGTTCACTTGCGATTTTGGGCTCCTCTTTTTTCTGTACACCGGTGGCAAAACAGTTTGTTATGACGCTGCATGAGGCTGGAGTGAACCAAGTGATTAACCAGGTGAACCTGTTCTGAAAATGCTTGGTAATTTTCCTAACAGTCACAACAGAACGTCCTCCTGTGTTGCATGATGCCGTAGTGAACCAAATAATTAAGCAGGTGCTTACAATTGAATTATTCTTCTGAATACAAATTTTCTGACACCAGATGCTCCTGCTCCGAAAATACTTGGTAGTTTTGGTGTTGCTTCCAATTTTGTTTTCTTTCTGAAAGTCTTAGATTACTCAAGCTTTTGTCAGCACATGAAGACAGGTCATTTCGTTTCTGTCAGAACATTATAATGGATCTTTTTTATATGTCTGGTGCACCATCCAGACTTAATATAAGACCTAGCCCACACATGTAAAACACTATTTTCATACGAGGCATAGAGCCATAAATATAGTTTGAACTTGTACTCTTGGAGTTATCAAGACTGCTGATGCGGCTAACATACTTCATTATTTTGCTCTCTTTAGTTGCGTTGTGCCCATCTTCTTAGCACATAAGCTTGGGTAGCATTCAATTATAGTCGCTTAAGAAGAGAAGCTCTGCTGCACCCTCCAATGATGACGCTTCCGGGAGGTGTTTATTTCCCTCATTTTTCTGTTCATGTATTTTAAGATTCTTTTTGGATTGAACTTCTGTTTTGTAGCTGCTACAGTAGCTCAAGCCTTCAGGCATGAGAGATTATGACACTGAAAAAATGGTGCAAAACAGTTTGCTATGACAAAAAGATCCATTTTAGTTCTTTTCCCCCTGTAGTTTGTATGGTTCGTATTAATTTTCTCAAGTATTCTGTTGGGTCAAAGAATAGGAAACCCAATCTGTTCTGATTTAGCATTTGACATTGTGATTTTTCAATTTTTAGTTGAAGCTACCCACTCCCTGTAGCTAATCTGGCTAATTTATATAGTTGGTTCAGTTGTAATTTTTCTTGTCTTATCCTCTTGTAATTACAAGTATATACACAATTTCAAAATTATATATGAATTATTCATAGTTGTATGTATTACTGGAAGAATTGACCACTTGTAGTGTGCTTTCCAGGCTAAAGCTTCCGCTTCATATCAGGGTCTTATTGTTGACATGCTACTGAAGAATGGTCTGATAAGCTGCATCAATGACCTCTCTTCACCTTGTGCTATCATTAGTGAGAAAAAGCCTCATTAGAAGTGATATGTCCAATATCTGTAATTGTCAAATAATGTCCAATATCTTGTAGAAGTGTGGCACATGCACTTGCTGGTTGCTGCTCATGGACGTGGTTGTTGACTGAAGTTACAGAGGATGGATCAAGTTCACTAACTATGAAGGCTTTTCAGGTTCAAAATCTGGGTGATATTATCAGTGAGAATTTTATGACATAATAATATATGGGAAGTAAATATTGCGTGATATATATTGAACAAATACGTTCTTCTGCTAGGAGGACAAAACATGCATTGCACGTGCCCGGTTACTAGTTGACTAAGACAATCCAGTGTAAATCTAGTTTTGCTCAGAGAAAAAAGTCAGCATAGATCCGTTCGAGCTGCACGTGTAATAGAGGTTAAATTAACGACTTGAGGAGTCAGGAATTTGTAATGAGGAAGCTTCCGGGAGTATATGAATAATTAAACTTCGGATAGTCCAAGATGTGATGTTGCTGAAACCGCCATCCCCTGATACCTCTCCTATTTGCAGATCCGCCTTTGATGGCGAGTGGCTATCGTGAGGGCGATCGTCGTGACTGTGTTGAGAAAAATTGTTCTTTTGGGTCGTTGTAAGCAATCAGGTATCTGTGTAGTGCGTCATGATTGCTGAACCAGGCATGCACTTGTGTCACTCTATTGATCACCTGGATGGGAACTTGCTATCGTGATTTACTCCCTCCGTTTCAAAATAAGTGTCTCAAGTTTACCCAAAAGTGGATATATCTAGACATGTTTCATGTATAGATACGTCTACTTTTGAGCAAACTTGAGACACTTATTTTTGGACGGAGTGAGTATATTACAACAGTTCTAATTAACTGCGGTAAACTACTTCGTTTCAACTAGTTGATGCTGATGTATGCTATTCAACGGATAAGTTCGTGACTATTGGTGCTTTAAAATTGGAGTGGGCTATAAGAGGATTTGTGTCCTGCTTCGGGGCTTTAGGTGGCAACTGCAGCCTGGGCCAGCAATATAACACTTGGTTTGTTTTTACATGATTTTTTTCTTTTTTGAGGAACTGGCAGTCGTTCTGCCTTTCGATTAGATATAAAAAGAGTGTTTATGTACAGAGGCAAGCCAAGTCTCGTTTTACATGATTCAGTTTGTCACTTTAAGACAAATATTGAAAACAAAACTTAGCAACATAGTATGGATCTTGAACACAATGATCGTTCACAAATAAAATATACACAAATACACAAACAAAGAAGAATATTCATGCATCTGATAAATGATACAATAACAGTTGACAGATAGGAAAAGGCGGAGAGAGTATCGGAGTCGTGACAACTCTGAAGCAACCAGCAAGATCTTTTCAGTCCACACTGCAAGCAAGGAAGTCAGTTAAGTAACGGAAATAACTAATTATAAATCGGTAGCCATGTTGCTTAGATAAGTACGAAAATTGGAAGCAAGAAAACGTGCAGGACTAGGAAATCAGGAACGCCGTAATGGTACAATACAATCAACATACGCAAATCAGAAGAAGGAACGGGACATTTTGACCGTGAATTCGAAACATCGTGTTATAAAAAATATGCCACGTCCGATATGTACGATGGAAACGTCACTTTCTTAGTTTTTCCATGTAGCAAAATTTCTGCGCTGAAAACGTTTGTTTCATGTGATTAATACTTAATTCTTTTGCTCAAGGAAAACACATTGAAAACAAGAACCGGAATACAAAACATTTACCAAAGAATTTTTGTTGAAAAGAATAAACGCATAGAGGAACAAAGAATGCTTACGGAAAAAATTCAACCTCCTTAGAGCATCTCCAACAGCATTTGTATATTGGATTGTCAAAAATGTGTGATAGAAAGAGGAGAGAAGGTTTACAAAGCCAAAGTTGTGCTTTCGTAGCATTTATATATTGGATTGCTACATTTACATAAAACACACAATGACATGTGGAAACAGTTTGTCATAGACACAAGCATACATACACGTATACACGCACACACGCGTACAGACACGTATACACGCACACACGCGTACACGTACAACACACGCGCCACTTAAACACACGCATACACGTACACACAACACACTTGTGTACACGTACACACCCACACACGCGTACGCGTACACAAGCGCGTACACGTACACACATCACACATACACACACGCACGCAAGCACGCACTGTTCAAAGGTGGCAGCGTAGGCATCCGTGTGAATGATGACATTGGTCATTATTTTCAAACCAAAAAAGGACTCAGTCAGGGAGATTCGTTACCCCCGATGCTTTTTAATATTATAGTCGATATGTTGGCTGTAATCATTGAACGGGCTAAGGAGGATGGTCAGGTGGGAGGCCTTATACCTCATTTAGTTGAGGGAGGGATCTCTGTTCTTCAATACGCTGATGACACCATTCTTTTTATGGAACATGATTTAGCAAAAGCTCTAAATATGAAGTTAATTCTCTATCTTTTTTAAAAAATGTCTGGTCTTAAAATTAACTTTCATAAAAGTGAAAATTTTGCTTTGGAAAGGCTAAGGAAGATGAGAATCAGTATAAACAAATTTTTGGTTGTGAATCTGGTTCTCTACATTTTAAATACTTAGGGATTCCAATCCATTACAGAAAACTTTTAAATTCTGAATGGTATCCAGTTGAAACATGTTTTAAGGGAAACTGGGTTGTTGGAAGGGTAAGTTGTTGTCATATGGAGATCGACTTGTCCTTGTTAATTCGGTGCTTACAAGTCTTCCTATGTTTATGTTGTATTTTCTAGAAATACCCGTTGGGGCAAGGAAACGTCTAGATTTTTATAGGTCACGCTTCTTTTGGGAGTGTGATGAAAAGAAGCGTAAGTATCGTCTTACTAAATTGAATATGATTTGTAGACCGAAGGATCGGGGAGGTTTGGGAATTGAACTACTTGAAATTAAAAAATAAATGTTTACTAAGCAAATGGTTAAGTAAGCTTTTGAATGAGGAAGGGGTTTGGCTAGAATTGTTGTATAACAAATACCTTTCTGATAAGTCGTTGGCTGAAGTTGAGGTAAAACCGTATGACTCACCCTTTTGGAAAGGTTTAATGGGAGTCAAAGATGAGTTTCTTAAACGGGGGTCTTTTAAACTTGGGGATGGGAAAACAACCAGATTTTGGGAAGATATTTGTTTAGGAGATACTTCTTTGCAAGTGCAATATCCATCACTATATAATATCACGAATTGAAAAAATGTTTCAGTTCATGATGTACTAGCTTCTCCTCCTCCTCTGAATATGAGTTTCAGAAGTGCGTTAATAGGTGATAAATGGGATGCTTGGTCTCATTTGTGCAATAGGTTGATGGATGTTCAACTCCAAGACATGCCTGACAAATTTGTTTGGAGACTTACTAATTCGGGTGAGTTCTCAGTTAAATCCATGTATGAAGATTTGATAAATGGTCATACAAGATTCCTTAGTAAATATCTTTGGAAGCTTAAGATACCACTTAAAATAAAAGTGTTTATGTGGTTTTCTAATAAAAAAGTTCTGTTAACAAAAGATAACCTGGCCAATGTGGTAGTTTTAATAATAGCTATACACTAGTAAATGTGGTCAACGCAGTTTTGCAAAATCCAGCGGATACACAATTGAAGACACTAATTTTCAGTGTTGTTGTCCTTTAAATTTCCGGTGTTTCTCCTTAAACATGCTGGCGGGCTTCTGACAAGGACAGATGTTACGGCATGATAGATTAATTGTGTTTATGCTATGCTACCAAATTACTTTTAACGTATTTTAAAATCAAAGCAATAGAAAAGTACCATAATGATAGGAAGTCAACTCGTAATGGCGGTATGTTGACACTGGCGCAGCTACCGAGCTGCTATGATCGAGCTATCTGTTACATAATCGACAACATAGATCGTCGCAAAATTTCATTCTGATAAGATACATTTGCTTAGCTTTCGCATATTATATCATTGTAGCAAACTGCATATATCAGAATATGTATGTATTATTAGCCCTATGATCAGTTGAGCAGGTCGTCTGAGGTGCAGTACTGCCCGCCGGCGAGCGCCCGGTAGTAGCGGTCCCTGCAGTAAACCGGCCGTCCATCGGCGGCCTTGGCAGCAGCCGCGGCCAGGTCATCATCTTGCCTCACCTCCGCAGGCAGCCTCAGCAGCTCCTCTCTCCTGGACAGGTACCCACGGTTACATCAATGGCTCACAATCCATGAAGATATATACAATGAGATGGATGCAGAGAAGTTTACTTTGTTCATTCAGGGCCGCAACATTGACTCACCTCATGGTCGGCTTGGAGGAGGCAGCGGTGGGGGATGCGTTGAAGGAGTGGATGTAGTCCTGGACCGGGGCGGCGAACGTGAAGAGCGAAACCGCCCCGACGAGCAGCGCCCCTGTGCCCACCAGAGTCTGCTTCAGCAGGTTGATCACCGGCTTTACCTGAAGAATCGAATATGTTTGTTAGTGTTAAGCCTCGAAATCATGTTAGTAACGGTGGGAAGAACATAAATTCCAGGTTACCTTGTAAGATCCCAAGAGCCTGTCACGAGCCAGCACCTGCATCAGGAAGGAAAATGCAGACATTAAAGCTAGACTGAACTCTGAACAGCGTCATCCCGGTGAAGTTTATATGCCATGCAAAGATGTTTCAGTTTCTTGATCTGAACAGCTGATAATTGTAGGCTACACCAAATTCGATGCAAGCATAGACTCATATACCTCTGGTGGTTTCACCCACATCTGGCCGTCGTACCATCCGGTTTCTTCATACGGCACAACTGCCGACAGCAGCCTATCACCAACGTAACTCCATCCCTGCAGTATTAGCAGGTGTTATTATAGTATAGCACAGATCAGAGACTGATACATCTGGTAAGCGTTTTCAGAGTCCTGGTCATTTCGATTTTCTCTTTTACGGCGTTTGTCTGATTACCAGATAGATCCTGAGAACCACCAGCGACACTAAGAGCAGAGTCCCTATCCCAGCAGCTAGCACAAACTTGAGCGGATCCTGCATAACATTGGAGAAATATGGACAAACTAATTAGAAGGACACACACACAATGGCTTTCTGACACAAATCATGTGCTTCTTTTTCTTAATTAGTGTTGCACTGAGAGGAAGAATACACCGGTTATACCGTACAACTGAAACAAAACACCGGTTATACCGTACAACTGAAAATATGAGACGATAGACTGTCGTACCTTTGCCGGACTGAAACTTGCTGCTGAGATTGGAGCCGCCAGAATTGCAAATGTGACCAAGCACAGGCTGCCTAGGCGCATGAAGAACGAGCCTGGACTCAGCTCTGCCCACGAGTATAGGCTGCTTTCCTTGAGAGCAGAGTACTCGTTAACCTGAACCAATCATCCAAATTAACCAAAGAAAATACATAATGATCAATCCATTGGAAAGCAAATACTGCTACCTACATACTAGACATTTTTTTTAGCTTCATACTAGTACAAGAGTACAAGACTTGCTGATGTCCTAAGCAGTGTGTCTAATCCTGAGCAAGATTGCTCTAACTGACAGAATATCATACCGGTCTTTGCTCGTACGGGACTCCGATCTCCATCCCGGGGTCCCAGCTCGGGGCTCCGCCTGCGAAGCGGCTGCGGCTGCTCTCCGGCTCCTCCTCCTTCAGGGCCATCGCCACCGTGACGCTCCTCAGCCTGTTCGTCCTCGTCGACACAGCTCCGGCCAGCCGCCGCCGAAGTGCGGTGGCGCCATGGTCGTGCCCAAGAAGCAGCGCCACAGGCTGGACGGTAACAATCTTCAGCCGGAGCAACATGGAAAAATCTCAAGGCTATTATTATCTTCTAACCTACCGTACGAAGTGAGCTTGGAAGGGAGAGGGTGTCATGTATAGCCGTGCATCTTTTACGTGGCGCAGGTTTTCGGTGGCGGTTTTTTGTGGTTGAGGCTATGCGGTGGTCACGACGGCCAGTTCTGGAGACGCTGCATACACGTGGTGCAGTGCGCCGTGGCACGCTGCCTCCTCGTTTCGGCGCGCGCCGGCGCATGGCAAGGTAGCTGCAATTTGCAATATCGGTTTGGCACCCCTGGTTTTAATTCATTTGGCAGAATAAGGATGACTCCAACGTCCAACGGGCCGACGTATCGAGTCCGCGCACGTCCGTTCCTATCCGGCAGAGCCAAAAACGCGGTCCAACGGGACGACGCAAACGGATCGCGGTCCGTTTTTCTGTCCGCCGCGACCCATTCCTGGCCCAAATTTGGGCCAGATTTGCGTCGGCAGCAGACGCGCGCGGAGCGCTATTGTGTCCTCCCCTAGTCCGCCCCTGGCCCGCCCATCAGACCATTCCCCACCCCAATCTCCTCCGCCTCCCTCGCCCCTCCCGCCGCCACCCCTCCGTCAGCACCCAGATTTGGCACTGCAGGCCAATCCGGGGAGGCCGTCTCCTGCTCCTCTTCCCCGCCGTCACCAGAGCAGCTTCCTCCCCGCCACGACCGATGATTTTTGCGGCCATGTCTCTCGCAGCGCCCGCGACACCCATGCCGCCCACAAGGTGTTCGGCCATTTGCCCCGACAACAACTCATGTACGAACTCGGCCATGAATAGCTCTGATGAGTGGTATTACAAGAACTACATCATGTACCAGTCATCATCGAAAGATTCCTCCGACGATGAGAGTGACGGCCTGGTTGCCACCCTCATCGTCAACGAGTACGTAGAGAGGATGTGGCTGGTGTTCCGAGGGTCGTTGTCGGGCCGTTCTGGAGCCTTGGACCGGAACCGGAGAGCTGGCCATGTCCAGCTCTATGGGGATTGCTTTCGTCGGGTGAAAACCACATATCCTCCCAAGATTTTCTGGCGTCGTTTCTGGATGAGAAGATCTTTGTTCAACCGTATCCGGTTGGGGGTGATGCATTTTGATGATTATTTCATAAGCAAGCCAGATGCATGTGGTACCCTTGGCTTCTCGTCGTATCAGAAATGCACCGCCGCAATTCGCATGATTGCATATGGAGTTTCCGGTGATCTTGTGGACGAGTACGTGCGGATGAGTGAGTCCACGTGCCTCGAAGCAATGTACAACTTTTGCAAACTTGTGGTGCAGGTGTTCGGCCCGGAATATTTGAGGGAACCCAATGCTGCGGACAGGCCCGGCTCTTGTCCATCAACGTGGCCAGAGGCTTCCCTGGGATGATTGGGAGCATAGATTGTATGCACTGGGAGTGGAGGAACTGCCCATTTGCTTGGCAGGGGCAGTACAAGGGCCATGTTGGGGCGTGCACGGTACTTGAGGCCGTGGCATCACAAGATTTGTGGATTTGGCACTCGTTTTTTGGCATGTCCGGCTCGCACAATGACATAAATGTGCTGCAGCGGTCTCCGGTTTTCAACAGGCTCTCCAATGGCCTAGCACCCGAGATGACCTATGAGATCAATGGTCACCAGTACGACAAGCCATACTATCTTGCTGATGGCATTTACCCTACATGGACTACATTTGTGAAGACCATCTCCAATCCAATTGATGAGAAGAAGAAGAGGTTCGCCAAGGAACAAGAAAGTGCTAGAAAAGATGTGGAGCGTGCATTCGGTGCCCTCCAGTCACGATGGGCTATTGTTCGACACCCTGCTAGGACATGGGACAAGGACACCCTGTGGGAGGTGATGATAGCTTGTGTGATCATGCACAACATGATTGTGGAGGATGAATGCGATGAGAATATGCATGATCAGGCATGGCAGTTTCATGGTCAGTTGGTTGAGCCCCAGGGACCGTCCACATTTGCCCAGTTCCTCGATTTCCACCGTGACATTCGTGAGAAGGTGGCTCATGTTCGGCTCCAAATGATTTGGTGGAGCATGTCTGGCAGCACTACGGTAACCAGTAGTTCCATTTGGTTCCATTTGATAAACTATTGGTTTCATATTTATTTGGTCTGTAAGACTATGAGTGGAACAATTTGTTATTTGTGAAACAATTTGTATTATTTGCTGAATTATTTGGATTGTAATAACTATTTGATGAACTATTTGGATTGTATTATTTGTATGGCCGGGACTATGTTTTATTTAGGGTTTATTTCGTTGCTATATATTTATGTTATTGCAATGTGATCACCATTGCCGAAAATGATCAAAATGATAAAAAACCTTGGCCGGGCGGACTCAATGCGACGGGCCGTTGGGTGCACTGGCCGGAAAGGGGCGGAGGACGCGCGTCCGTTTGCCGACCCAAACGGACAAAACGCGGACAAAACGCGCGTCCGTTTGGGTCACCCCGTTGGAGTCATCCTAAGATGAAATGCCACTAATGTCATAATTTTACCTATCTAATTCAAAATTTCAAGCTGAAAATCATGTTTGACTGCCACATGAATTTATGAAATGGTTTCCACAAGAATGACGACAGGGTTGGGAACATGAATTGACTGAACATATCATACCCATTTTTTGGAATTACCTATTGAAATCACAGTTACAATTACACGACACGCCAACACCTTGTATACAGAATCTCAGTTGAATTTCACGATTCCGACACAAAATGATGGCCGCCAAAACTCTTATGTTAATCTTTGAGCATGCCCGTGATAGGGCCTGCGTATGGGAGAGGGATCCTCTGACATGCCTAGCCTTGCCATTGACTTTCGTTCGATGACAGGCGGGTCCCATGTCTTGTGGGGCCCACGTGCCAGGGACTAAAGTCAGGTTTGGTTACGTCAGGGTTATTTCTCGTCACGAAAATATACATGTGCATTTTTTTTTTTTTTTTGAGAACACAGTACAACACAGACGCTCACAAATACGCACATACACTCACCCCTATGAACGCACGCACGCACATCCTACCCCTATGAGCACCTCTGAAGGACTGAGCCGGCAGATCTTGAGGTTGACGAAGTCACCACAGGCGCCTCGCTGTTGACGGGCACGTCACCTACCACTGAAAGAATAGCGCCGGATAATCCTGGAATAAATCCAGGTAAATGCAAACGCCCATGCCAAGTCTAGGACTTGAACCTGGGTGGGCTGGTTCCACCACAGGGAACCCAACCATCAGAGCCAAGCTCCGTTTGCCAATATACATGTGCATTAATATATACTCCTTATATCCCAAAATGTAAGTCACACTTTATTTTGCAAGACTTTGACCGTGTATATATAGCAAATTATAATGGGCCACCTGCCCGAGCATCACCTACCCGAGGATCCACCAATAAATATTGGGCCAAGCGGGTTAGATGCTTGCGCCAACGGAGAACAGGGTTTTGGTTGGCGAGCAGGTGATGCTCGTATGCAAGCGGGTGATGTTTGTGGCCGGTCAGCGGGTGATGCTTATGAACCAGGGTGCATGCGTGCACAACCCCTCGAAGGGAAAATGTAGGGTTGGTGCCAACAATTTGAACTCTAGGAAACGAAGCAGGTGTCTTCATTCTGAATTCTTACTTTTATGTACACCATGATTTCTCTGTCTATCCGAGCATGTATTGTATTTCTCTATGTCTATATGGTTGTATTCTAATTTTGTAGTGATCCTTGTGATCCAATTTGTTGTCAACTAATTTTATGCTCAGCTGATCAACCACTTTGTTCCATTTCTCGCGAGGCATATCTATTTTCGTTTATACTATAGCAGCATCTTCACAATGTTGTATTCTATACATTATGCTCCTTTTTGTGCCCATGAAAAGAGTGTCTAACGGTTACTTGGCCAAAAGCCTATTCTGACGATCTTGAGGAATCTTGTCTGCTAGCATCAAAAGTCTGACAAGTTGCTTGAATATTGCATGTCCCCCTCATGATTTTAAGATCATCACTACTAGCATCAAGTAACCGATATGAGAGTATGAAAGGAGAAATTCAAGTGATCACCTTCAAGCGGGTTTTCAGCTAAACTCACGTATGCTTGAAGAATGGTCTCTTCATGTTCCATGCTCTCATCTTAACATTGTATTTTTTTGAAAGGGAGCCGTGTACATGATCAAGCAAAGGAAGAACACACACGCACGAACTCAAGAACAGAGCACTCCACACACGGCGAACCTGGCACCACCACGCACACCACGCACCCGAGGAAGAAGCTCAGCCAACCATGTTGATAAGCCGCATAATCCATCCGACGCAGGCGCCGGAATCTTGCCGCTGAACGAGTATCGGCGCTGAGCCGCCGCCAGGCCACCATCATCGCCTCACGCCGGAGACGAAGATGACGGCACCGTCCATCTTCCGCAAGCCCACCAAGGTCGTCGACGAAGGAGAGCACCGTCCCTGCACACTCCCAAGCCTCAAGCTCCTTCACACCGCCACCCGGGCTCTGCACCACCGCCGGAGGGAGCGGCGACGCAGCGGCGAAAAAGCCCAGGGACCAAAATCCCCGCACACCAGATCCGCGGCGCCGACCCGCCATCCGGACGCAGGGGCCTGGAACCTCGAGAAATCCGAAGATCCGCGAGCTCCAGCAAGACGAGCGCGCCGTCACGGGCCTCCGAAGAACACCTGCAACAGAGAGGAAGCACGCCGCCGCCAAAACCACCACCGACCGCACCTCCACCTCCAGGGCGCCGCCGGCTAGGCCTCCTACCAAACCTACACTATATACAAGACGGGATCCGGGGATTCCCCCGCCTCCCGCTGCCGGAGCAGCCGCCGGAGACGGAGAAATCCCGCGGATCGCCGCCGCACACGGTGGTTTCGCGGGAGAGGTCCAAGAAATCGCCTCTTCGCTACTGTAGCGAGAGGATAAGGGTCGGAGTGCATACATATCCCTTTTGATTTGTTCCATCTTGCTTGTTTCAATGGGTCACGCCATCAATCCATGCTCCTAATGATGTATTTCTTCAAGTTATACTCTTCCGCTTATGTAAATATATCTGCTTGATGAAAAACTATTTCAATGTGTCAATTACGCTACAGTTTTTACAAACTCTTATTCACTCCCTTTAATCTTTATACATCGATCTTTCACACATTTAAGGAGAAGAAGACTATATCCTTGAAATCACGTGGGTTTTGTTTGCCACATCCTCTTATAGTCCGCAGCCAAGGATTTAAACGTTGGGATCAATCAACTTCGTCTCCGGGTCTTGTGGGTCATTTCTTCCTTGTTTTACCTTCCTTAATTTTGCCTCTAGTTTGTTTATCTTATTTGCGAGAGTAATATTTGCCATTACATTCTATCACTTTGTTGCATATTTGTGAACTTATAATTCCCCAAAAATCAGCAAAACAAATGTACACGTCTACATTGTATTTTTCAGCTAAACTCACGTATGCTTGAAGAATGGTCTCTTCATGTTCCATGCTCTCATCTTAACATTGTATTTTTTTGAAAGGGAGCCGTGTACATGATCAAGCAAAGGAAGAACACACACGCACGAACTCAAGAACAGAGCACTCCACACACGGCGAACCTGGCACCACCACGCACACCACGCACCCGAGGAAGAAGCTCAGCCAACCATGTTGATAAGCCGCATAATCCATCCGACGCAGGCGCCGGAATCTTGCCGCTGAACGAGTATCGGCGCTGAGCCGCCGCCAGGCCACCATCATCGCCTCACGCCGGAGACGAAGATGACGGCACCGTCCATCTTCCGCAAGCCCACCAAGGTCGTCGACGAAGGAGAGCACCGTCCCTGCACACTCCCAAGCCTCAAGCTCCTTCACACCGCCACCCGGGCTCTGCACCACCGCCGGAGGGAGCGGCGACGCAGCGGCGAAAAAGCCCAGGGACCAAAATCCCCGCACACCAGATCCGCGGCGCCGACCCGCCATCCGGACGCAGGGGCCTGGAACCTCGAGAAATCCGAAGATCCGCGAGCTCCAGCAAGACGAGCGCGCCGTCACGGGCCTCCGAAGAACACCTGCAACAGAGAGGAAGCACGCCGCCGCCAAAACCACCACCGACCGCACCTCCACCTCCAGGGCGCCGCCGGCTAGGCCTCCTACCAAACCTACACTATATACAAGACGGGATCCGGGGATTCCCCCGCCTCCCGCTGCCGGAGCAGCCGCCGGAGACGGAGAAATCCCGCGGATCGCCGCCGCACACGGTGGTTTCACGGGAGAGGTCCAAGAAATCGCCTCTTCGCTACTGTAGCGAGAGGATAAGGGTCGGAGTGCATACATATCCCTTTTGATTTGTTCCATCTTGCTTGTTTCAATGGGTCACGCCATCAATCCATGCTCCTAATGATGTATTTCTTCAAGTTATACTCTTCCGCTTATGTAAATATATCTGCTTGATGAAAAACTATTTCAATGTGTCAATTACGCTACAGTTTTTACAAACTCTTATTCACTCCCTTTAATCTTTATACATCGATCTTTCACACATTTAAGGAGAAGAAGACTATATCCTTGAAATCACGTGGGTTTTGTTTGCCACATCCTCTTATAGTCCGCAGCCAAGGATTTAAACGTTGGGATCAATCAACTTCGTCTCCGGGTCTTGTGGGTCATTTCTTCCTTGTTTTACCTTCCTTAATTTTGCCTCTAGTTTGTTTATCTTATTTGCGAGAGTAATATTTGCCATTACATTCTATCACTTTGTTGCATATTTGTGAACTTATAATTCCCCAAAAATCAGCAAAACAAATGTACACGTCTACTCCCCACCCCACACACACAGTGGACATCCTTGAGCCTCAATATGTTCTAAAAAATAAACAAAAGCTCTATGAGGCAGAAGATAAAAATATTAGTTAGCATTTGTCTTTTAAATTGGATGCAAATTAGTGATGGAAATACTTTGTTGTGATAGCACTACATGCTCTACAATTTTTTTTGGAATGAAGTTCTAATGAGTCAAAGAGGCTCTTAAACATGACGAAATGAACTCCGTGAACAATGTTCCAAAATATTGATCAACTTTGTCGATTAAATTGATTTTCTCCCCCAAAATATCTCCATAAGCCCTTTATTTCAAACATGGCCTAAAATGTCGAGGACGGGATTTTTTTCAATACGAATTCCTCAGACCAAGTAGCTCGAATTCAAATCGCATAAGATTTCCATTTTTCTCCAGTGGGATCATATTAAATCCCTTGAAAGCTCCCTTTACCAGATAAGATACTCCATTTAACCTGTCGCAACGAAATAAAGAAATGTAGCAAAGCATTATCATGTATTCCTTTGAGTCGCACACCTCTCATTGTGTGGAGCATATCAAAATATACTCCATTTTTTCAAGTCAATCTTTTCAACTCTAGTGGGCGGCAGTTGCGCTGATGTTTCCTCGCTGCAGGCTCACAAGCCTTACAGCACGTTGTCCGTGTCGGAGAGCCATCGTACGCAGTACAGTGGAAGATAAAGGCGTGACTACAGAAAGGATTCGCTTACTGAGGCTGGGTACAGAATTTCAGTTGGCTTGGAATTTTATCCATTGGCTGACGACCAAACGCGCAGAAGAAAAGAATTCCAATCCCACGGTATGCCACCTCCGACCCCACTAGCCAGAAATTCTTCCGTCCACTCGCCCAGTTTATCCATTGCTTTTGCTAGGAATTGATCTGGTTGCGGAGGCTGTACTGCTGGTGGAACTTATTCGTAACCAATCATATATTCGCACTACATTGATCTTTTTATCGTATAGCTCTGTATTTGTCTAACTTGGCCGATCAACGTCCCAATCTTATGTGCGGGACCCATCTGTCTGTAGGCAGAAAGAAATAGATGGAGTAAGATTGGGTTACTGAAAAGACAATATAATTCAACTTAATCCGGTGAGATTACACATCTTATAGTATCCATATATTTAGCAAGGACAGATGGTGGATCCAAGTGGAAGTCTGCCAAACTTTAATTTAAAGGTTTGGATTTCGAATTTTTGTTGTAAGGTGATGCGCTGCCGCATGGCTGAGCAACTCCCATGCTAGAGGGGTGTCGGATCCACCCATGGCGTAGATCCTCCACTCGTTAATATTCTCTCATATTCATATTAATTGTCGCATCTAATTGTCGCATCTCATTCAGCGACAATTAATATGAACCGAAGGGAGTAACACAAATGCAACATCTGCCATGCATTGTACCAACTGCAACAAATTCCATGTGCATTTGTGTAATATAATTTTAAAAATTGGCAACATCTGATCCATCTACAATTTATAATTAATATGAATAGAAGGGAGTAACACAAATGCAACATCTACGTACCAACTGCAACAAATTCCATGTGCATTTGTGCAATATAGTTAAAAATGGGCAACCGGAGGTTGTAAATTCCAGTATATCAATCTACTACAAAGTGTTATAGCACCTTTTAGACTTCAAAATTAATAGGGCTTTAGAAAAAGAAAAAAATGAATTTAATGTGAATCTGCAAATGTTTTTCCCTTCTTATTTCTGTTCGTTCATTTTTTTTGGGTTCGAAATTGCCCCACGCGTTGGTTCCTACGAACTGCGTATTTTTTGCCAAATCTGGCCCTTTTGCCGAACTAATGACGCATCTGGCCGCTCTCGGAAACTAATTGCAAATCTGGCCCCTGAGGTCGGCGCCAACGCAAATGGAGCCGAACTTGTGCAGTTCGGCGCCAACCAAAATTTGCAAATCTGGCCCCTGAGGTCGGCGCCAACGCAAATGGAGCCGAACTTGTGTAGTTCGGCGAAAAGGGCACAAGTTCGGCTCCATTTGCGTTGGCGCCGACCTCGGGGGGCCAGATTTGCAATTAGTTCCCGGGAGCGGCCAGATACGTCATTAGTTCGGCAAAAGGGCCAGATTAAGCAAAAAATACACGAACTGCGCAGAGACTTGACCAACCATTCAACAGTTGATTCTTTTCTACCTTCTGTCCTTGTCCCTTTTCAGTAGGAATTTTTCTTTCCATGATGAAGAGTCACGATTTCCTCTTGGTAAACCTTGCAATTTGCTTGCTTCTGCGTGCTCGGTCCAAGTTGGACCGTGGACTTGCACCGTCGTCGCCGCCGTACTGACCACACTACCCTCGCAGTGGCGTTCCCATTACCACCACAACAGACCAGCTCCCCTCTTCTTCTTCTTCCTCCACCTCCAGCGCCCCGCTTCCTTTCACACCAGAGCCAGCAGACCTATCGATCTCCTCCGAACCTCTCTCTCGACGCCCGGCTTCTACCTACTCTCTTGCCATGGCGCCTCGCGTGCCCTTCCTCCTCTTGGGCGCCGTCCTCCTCCTGGGCCTGGCCGCCGGCGCGGCACGGGCGTCCAACGACGAGGGGGACGCGCTCTACGCGCTGCGGATGCGGCTGTTGGACCCCAACGGCGTGCTGCAGAGCTGGAATCCCACCCTCGTCAACCCCTGCACCTGGTTCCACGTCACCTGCGACCATGCCAGCCGCGTCGTCCGCCTGTAAGTTTCTTCCCCTCTCACTCCTTCCACCCTTCCGAGATTTCATCTGCGAGGATCTTCCCTGCGCTTGGTCTGATTAGCCCGCAAACCGAGCTCGCTTCTAATTACTAGTCGAGCATGGCGCGAATTTTCCTTCTTTCTTTTGATGTGAATTGAGCTTGTGTTTCTGCTGGTTGCCCTGTTTTGCAAATAGGCAGCTACTCCTATTTCGCTAGCTCTAGATTGCGTTCTTGGTTCATGGCATCGCATGGCATTCACGAGCAACGCATAGAAAATCCTGATGGTCGCATGGTTTGCCAAGTCAAAATTGCTTGCTTGCTGGCAAGGATATCGATGGTGTTTGGTCATCCACTTGCTTCTTATTAAGGGCGTCTCCAATGTAGAAATAAGCCTCGGTCTTAAGCCTCTGTAGTCGGTCATAGTAGGAAATAAACATAGTGAGGCTCGGTCTTAGGCGTAAGAATCTTGTGGTCGACCACACCGGTAAGACTCGCCCACAGGCGATAGAATATAATTCTTTCTCGCCCCTCTGTGTCCGCAGCTCACGGTGGGAAAAGCGGTTGTCTTGCCGCGCGACATCGGGTCTACCGGCGAAGTTGACCATGTGTCGCACGCCGTCGTCGCAGCTATCGCAGTAGTAGCGCTGGTTCCCCACCATGGACTGCAATAGCCTGCCCATCGGCGGCGGCAGCTTCTTGCCCGCAGGCACGACGTCGGCGGCACACAACTGCTGCTTCGTTGACGGATGCGGGTTGCCGCCGTCGAGCTTGCCGAGCGGCGCCCGATTGGAGGAGGAGACGAGTCTGCAGTCTGATTTGGGGTTGCTGCCGGCGGCGCCGCCTGCTTGGCGCCAACGAGGAGGAGCGGCTACATCTGGTCCCGTGCGTCTCCATGTTCTGCACCCTCGCGCGCGGCTGCGCCTTGCAGCGTCCCAGGGAAAAAGCTCCGGGCGGGGGTCGTGGGAGTGAGCAGCATGAAATGCGTACCTCAGCCGTCGCCGGGAAGTTGGCGCCTCCATCTTCGTCCTCCATTGTTCTCGTGTTGGGATTTGGGAAGTCGTGGATAGGAGCCCTGAGCGACGCCGTCCAGAGGTGGGGATTATCCTCTCCGTGAAAGAGATGAAGAGCGGTTGGGGTAAAAAATGAAAATAAAACTTGCGAGTGGGGCCCAGCTTAAGACCCAGATTGTACTTAACCATTGTGGGGATTTTAGTGCGCTATAGCTCACACGGCTGGGCCCACCTTATGACCTCCATAAGAATTAAACATTGGAGACGCCCTAAGGGATTGTTCGTTGTTGCCCCAGTAAGCAACGACTGAATGATCATAGTCCTACTATCAGGGGCGAAGCTAGGAAAAATAATCATTGGGTTCATCCATGCAAAACTATAGGGTCAAACTAAGTAATATAAGGTGCTAAGTACTAGATTAGCCTTGATTAGTAAAAATTCACTGGGTTCATTTGAACCCAACCATAACATGGTGGCTCCGCCACTGCCTACTGTGACAAAAGGCCGATTTTTTAATTTTTCAAATATCAATAATTTGGCGTCAGCCATGGTTGGACAATTGCATTCTATCGGATGATCGTGTTGTGTGACATTCTTTCTGGTAACCTCCTACAGGGATTTAGGCAACTCCAACGTCTCTGGTTCCATTGGCCCTGAGCTCAGCCGCCTTGTGAACCTCCAGTACCTGTATGTGCCCCTATCATGAGTTCTACCTCAAGATCAAAATGGCATGGTTACTCAGTTGGAACTGTAATTTGGTTTGCAGGGAGCTATACAGGAACAACCTCTATGGCGAGATCCCAAAAGAATTGGGAAAACTAAAGAATTTGATCAGCTTGGATTTATATGCCAACAAGCTCACCGGAAGAATTCCCAAGTCACTTTCCAAGCTCAGCTCACTAAGATTCATGTACGTATTCTACAAATAACTCCTGTATAGTACAAATAGCATGGCATCTTTATCCCACAGGTCAAATTTGCTTCTTGACATGGTTAAGCATTAGATTTAGTAAAATGATGTCAGTTTAGATCCCATGATTCATATGTGAACAACTTTTCCCGAGCTAATACTAAAGCGATTTCTTATAGGCGTTTGAACAACAACAAACTTGCTGGATCAATTCCAGCGGAGCTGGCCAAACTCTCCAACCTGAAAGTCATGTGAGTACATTCATACCAGTTTTTTTTCTTCTTTTTTGCAGTTTAGAGGCAGTTTACTACTCAAAATCATAAAGCATACACTTCACAGTTCAGTACATCGATGGCTGCGATTTGCTGATTACCTTCTGAGCATTCAGCGTCTCCTTGATCTTCATTTTAAGCTTCCTTAGGCTAAGCTTGTCTGTTGCTGTAGATTCTTTGCCTTCCTTCACTTCATTCTCTTGTGCCACTGCCACCTTCTCCTTGAGCTTGGTCCTAAGCTTCCTTAGGCTAAGGCTACCCAATGCTTCACATGCCTTGCCTTCTTTCATTTCCTTCTCTCGTTCCACTGCCACCTTCTCCTTGAGCTTGATCCTCAGCTTCCTCAGGCTAAGACTACCTAATTCTTCACATTCCTTGCTTTCCTTCTCTCGTTCCACCGCCACAGGCTCAGCTACGTTGTTCTGACCACCACTGTTACTGTGCATGCGCAGTGGCACATCATCAGCTTCAGACATCATTGGTTCCACTGTGATGGAGTCGATGGACAACTTGGTGGCAGTTTCAAGCATGCCTGTAGTCAGCGGCGATGCAACGCGATCACTGATTTCTCTGGCAGTGTCGGCCACCAGCGGGCGGTCACCAGCAAAAGTGCTCTCCTTGGCTACCCATTCGTCGTCTGCTACTGTGACTTGCGACAGGTTGTCGATGGTGGCCACTTCCTCCTTAACACTCTCATCCAATGTGGCTGACCTCTGTGACATGTCGTCGGCCGTCACCACTCCGTCCTCTTCAAGGGACACATCGGCGATGTCATAATTGAAACCACTCTCCTTGACTGCACCCTCATCATCAGTTAATGTGGCTTGCGACAGGTTCTCGATGGTGGCCACTTGCTCAACACTCTCGTGTGGTCTCGCTAAGCTCTGTGGCATACCATCGGCTGCTACCACTTTCTTCTTTTCAACGGATACACCATTGGGGTCCCAGCTGAAACCACTCTCCTTGACTGCACCCTCGTCGTCTGTCACTGTTGCTTGCGACAGGAAATCGACGGGGACCTCTTCCTCCTGAACACTCTCATCCATTGTGGCTAAGCTCAGGGGCATCTCATCAGTGGCCGCCGCTGCCTCCGCTTCAGTGGACACATCTGCGAGGTCAGCGGTGAAACTACTCTCCTTGAATACACCCTCGTCATCTGTTATTGTGGCTTGCGACAGGTTGTCGATGGTGACCACTTCGATAACACCCTGCTCCACAGTCGCTGACCTCTGTGGCATCTCATCGGTCGCCACCGCTGCCTCCTCCTCAACAGACATATCTGTGTTATTGGTCATCTCATCAGCAGCCATATCTTCCTTCTCCTCAATTGCTTTTGCTGCGCTCTGAAGCATCTCACCAGAAGTTGGTATTTCATTCTCCCCACTGGCATCGCTGGTGAAATCAACTTCCTCAGCAGCCTCACCGGATTTTAGCATGGCCAGCGGCACCTCGTTGACCGGCACCATTTCTGTATCTTCACTGCCATGATGAATCTCCTCCTCGGCCTGCTGAACATCGGTCTGCCCCTCTTCTCCTGACGAATCGACCACGCAACCATCAGCGACATCACCTTGTGTCCCCTTTTCTTCCTCTTCCTGTTCCGTACTAGTCTTCCTGGCCACAGCCTCCTCGGCGTCCGTCTTTCTTTGGGCGCCTCCTCCTCGGGCGCCGACACCACCATCCTTTGGCTCCGGGCACGAGTGGTCCGAGCCGGCACGGCCTCCGCGGCTGTCTCGGCCATACTTGCCGCAGCCCTTTTCCTCGTAGCCGGCGTAGCCACAGGCTCGACCCGTGAGCGCCGGCCGGCACGGCGCCGCCCCACGCCAAGGGCCGCCGCCTTCTCTTCATCCTGGTTCGGCATAAGATCCTTGTCCTCCTCTTCGCTGTCACCCAGCATGATGACCTCGTGGGGCGTGACCGCGGCGCCATGGCCGCCGGGGAGCGAGATCCCCTGCATCTCCCCCTCCTCTGCCGCCGCCTCCTTCTCGATCCCATCGACGACCGCGGGGAGCGCGGCGAGGGCGTCGGCCATGGCGACGTTGGTCATGTTGGCGCGGATGCCGTTGCGCTTGCACAGCGCCTGGAGGTCGCGGCGGGGGAGCGCGTGGAAGTCCATGCTCGCCGCCGCGGCCGCCGCCGTCTCCTGCTCTCAAGGCTGCAAGTCTTTAAATTTTTGTGTTCTGTGAGACCTGAGGCGTCCCGAAATCGCTACTTCTACCCGCACAATTCACTTGGGCTTCCCGTAAAAGAAACTCATTTGGGCTTACGTGGGCAGCCCACATAAGCTACACGGCTGGGCTTATGTGAGCTGGATTTTGTGGAACAATTGGATAAAAAAAACACTAGTTGTGGCCTTGATTCTCTATGGTTACTGATTGTTTCAAGTGTCTGTGACATGCAGTGATTGTCTAACAATGACTTGTGTGGAACGATCCCTGTCGATGGTCCCTTCTCAAGCTTCCCTCTTCGAAGGTAATACCTATCTCAAAGTAGAATAAATATTTCGTGGAACGAATGCACCTGAAGGTGTAAACAATCCTGAAAGTTGCTAACACATAACTGCTACTTTCCAGCTTCGAGAACAACAGCAGGCTGAATGGCCCGGAGCTTCAAGGGCTGGTTCCTTATGACTTTGGATGTTAGGAATGCCGATGCACGACAATGCATGTGAAATGAAGCAAGTAAAAATAGTAGGAAGACTAGCATTAGAATATCTCGGTTGTGATATATGCACCAGAGCTAAAGTGGGTATGTGAGTGTATGGTCGAGGGTAACGTACTCAGACCCGTAAAAAAGAAGAGGATGTGAGAGGGGAGTTTTATCCGATCCATACAGTTATTATCATATTGTAAATTGTAAGCTTGGTATTACTGTAGCTAAGCTAAACTTCAGATTGCCTATTTGAATATTTTGCATAGCCTTACCAGATCAGGACATGTCTCTTGTATGGTACCAACATTGTGAAAGAAAAAAGATATCCACACAGGAGAACTCATAAACATCCAAGACAAAAAAAAAAAATCCTTTCTATTCCATCAAGTGCTGTCATATCATGCTAACCGAAGTTAACTGGCATTGAAAGGTACGACAGGATTATAGAGAGAAATGAAAAAGGAATAATAAAATAGAGCAACTGCACACTAATCCCGTGAGAAAAAATGTGGCTCAATAATGATTTCTAAGTGCCTGCAAAATTGATCATCACTTGACAAATGAACCTCTCATATCGATCATTCTACTCCCAGAGAAGATGCATCTCTAGTTGACAAAATTGAACACTACAATTTAGACAGACTATTTTGCAGCTGGTTCTGTCGGTTGTCTCCCATGTAACCGGAATAGTAAAGACGATTTTGACATCTGATGCTCTCTCTCAAGTGCTGCAACCACATCCTTCACCGTGATGCTCCGTGACACTTTCATGTGGGCTGACCTTCTAACGCCACCTAGTGAAAAAGCACAAGACATCCAGGGTTAAACAACAGGTGTAGGCATGGCAGATACTCTCAGTAAGGCCTAGTCATGGAATATTTTAACATGCATTTACTTCCTAGACCATCTATATCACTTTCTGAGGGTATTTGACTCATTTGTTCCTTCCCTTTGGAACAGATTGATATTGCTCTTTTATTTCTTTTATAGAGAAAAATCCCTTGCGGTATCAAGTAACCAAATCCTAGAAGATTACCACTCTGAACAGATAAAACTCTTCTTAGTTTAGAAAAGTGATTCTTCTAATGACAACACCTAGAAGTAACTAGGCATTGCTTCTAAGTAAAAGAAACAGACAACACCTAGGAGTAACTAGGCACCTAGGAGTATGACTCCATAACAAAACAAAACTCTTTACACGGTTACATAATCATACGTCCTGGCATTCGGTTTCCTCATCCTCACAATACAACTCATCATTGGTCTGTGTTTTGTGGCAGCTTGCAGTATTTGGTACCATAAGCACGTGCCATACTCATGGCCAAATGCAGGTCTTGTGGATTCCGCTCGAAGCGGATCCAAGACCGAAAAAAATTTCACAACGACTTATCCACAATGAAGGACCCTCTTTCTCATATAGATGGGAAACTTGAGCTTGTATGACCGTGGTGCCGTCATGGGTGGCAATGAGCTGTTTGACTAAACCATCAAGTTGGTAAGTAATCACATTGAAGTGAGTGGTCAAAGTCTTCATCTGCTCTCTAAGCTGTGCCATTGTAAGTGAGTGGGTAGGGCTGCTGGTGATATAGAACAACAGAATATATATGCAGAACAGGGAAGGGGATAGGTAGACAAAGAAAGGGAGGGAGATCGTACAGGAGACTGATCAGGAAAGCCAGGAACCTAGAGGAGAACATAGAAGGTAGGGATGCGGTAGATTGATTGCTTCTGTTGGGGAAAAATGGAATCCCTCTTTTATAGAGGAAATCCACTAACCAAATAATCTTGCGAAGATTACAAATCTAACAGATAAGGCACTTCCTAGTTTAGATAATAGACCTGTATTTATCTAGATTAAGTACCTATAATAGGACTCGGGGCCAAGTAACAAAACTAGACAGACTTCTCAACTAAACGACTACATAGCAAAAACCGAATTAGCAAATACTACTCATGGACTAAGCCAAGGACTAAACACCTACTTCCTTCTTGTACTTACGGCTGCTACTGCTGCTGCCTGCTATATCACAAAAAATAGACACTGAACAATGTAAGAACCAAAGGATCACGAGTTTACCAGGTCCAAGCATTGAAAAATAGCCTCGCTTTTCAATTTCCTGCTGTTCTCTTGAGCCCTTTCCAGCTTTGGGTGAAGGCTTGTGAGGCGACACAGTACCTGGCAGGGAGACGGAAGAACCGTCGCCTCCTTCACCTCTCTGTTTATTTTTTTCAGCTAGCAGTTGCCACTTCGAAAGCATGTCATCACCTCCTGCTGCAACTCGCGCAGCAGCGTTTGCAGCTGTTGTTCTCATCTTATCATCTTCCTCCTTGTAAGTCTGCAATGCATATAAGATCATACACATCTCAAGTAAGTAACAATGTACAAAGTAATCATCTGAGACCTGAAAGCGAAAGGAGAACTAACCTTAGCATGCTTTGATGTGCCACGGCTCTCAGCCTTGTCCTTTTCTGAAGATACAACCAAATCGTCATCTCCCTGCAAATATGAAATTGATCAAACAAAACAGAAATTGACCATACAATCTAAAAATTCTAATGAAAAACAATACCGAAGTCAAAAGGGAGTGCTTCACTAGAACATTCTTCAGACTGCCGTCTGATACCGATTCAATGAACACAAATTCACCCTTAAGAAGCTCGGTTAGATCCTATTCCTAGTTACAATCATAATCAATGGGAAGAGCTCGTCTATAATCAAAGGACCAGGTCCAGAATGATGGTATACGTGAGAGTGTTGGGGTAGCACCGATTGAAGAGGTCCAACATCGTCTAAGATGGTTTGGGCATATACAACGCAGGCCTCCGGAAGCGCCAGTGCATAGCGGACGGATAAAGCGTGCTGAGAATGTTAAGAGGGGTCGTGGTAGACCAAACTTGACATGGGAGGAGTCCGTTAAGAGAGATCTGAAGGATTGGAATATCACCAAAAAACTAGCCATGAACATGGATGCGTGGAAGTTAGCTATCCACGTGCCAGAACCGTGACTTGGTTTCGAGATCTTATGGGTTTCAACTCTATCCTACCCCAACTTGCTTGAGACTGAAAGGCTTTGTTGTTGTTGTTGGGAAGAGCTCGTCTACTAACATTTAGATGACTATTTGACAAATCAAATCTTGAAAATAGTAAAAACAAATCAGTAGGAGCAGTAGGTCAGAGGGACTATGGATAGCAAATTGACTGCCCCTTGATACACAATATCAAGTCATGGTTACATTTACATATAATAAGCTGTAAGTTTGCTTGTACAAAACAATGGACCTTCTAGAGTAGGTTAAAATTGTAAATAGACTCCAAGCTATAATTTACAACGGGACTTGTCATAATGGGGATGTGGGACATGCTGGTTGTGGGCTTGTGGCCTACTCTCAGGTTTCCACAAAAACATTTTGCTGAGACATCAAGCTTTTATGTTCTCTCCAATAATCAGATATCTACATTGGATGTCTGATGTTTTCCATGTAACAAATACTTAATGAACAATTCAACTGAAATATTGCAGTAAACACAGATATTGTACTGCTATTTCCATTGCTGCAATCAATCCAAATCAACTGATGCAACAAACATTCTATAGACCGGATATCTGACCTTTTGTTCTTCCTATCTAAAAAGAAACTACTCGTGAGATCGAATTGGTGAAACCAATCACCACATGCACTCTCAAGCCTAATCATCGGAAAATTGCAGAAATTGCATAGCAGTGATAGCCCAGCCGCCAGCCCAACCAAAGAATGCATCCACAGTTGGAAAAGTATAAAGTTAGTACTTATCTCATGCAATTTAGTTAACAAATGCCCCCCTCTGCTCTGAAGTCTGAATTGTAAGGTGTCCATGCATTTCAAGATTAAAGTTTGACCTATAAAATACTCCCTCCGTATCAAAATATAAGATGTTTTAGATACTTCAATATGGACACATACGGATTGAAATGAGTGAATCCACACGCTAATACGTGTCTAGGTACATCCGTATCAGAAAAATGCTCAATATCTAAAACATCTTATATTTTGATACGGAGGAAGTATGTATTATGTAACACCAAAGTGCTTTCACTGGAAAATGCTTTTGAATACAAATCCAATTGTATCACTTATATCACATAACTCACACTACGTAGTCTAGATATTAGTCAGCAAACTTGATTTCCTATCAAGCTTATCAAAATATTCAACATTAGTACCTACATCTAAAGTACCAGTACATATAAGATGTAACATGCTTGATATTGGCAAGTAAACAATTTTCAAGTTCTTCAACAAATTTTTGCAGAAAAACCTAAAACATATCTTACATAAAAAATGCGTCATACGAAGTATACTTATATGTAAATATAAAATTAAATGCAAACGAACATAAAAATCATGCAGAACTAACATCACTTTGTTTTCTGATTCTGTCGGCATCTTCAGCCAGCTTCCTGTCCCACTGTTCTCTAGCTTCCCGGTTCACCCTCAATATATGACTCCGAACATCAGAAGATAAAGGATAAATATGGTGCCTGGATTTTTCAACATCAACCCGCTGCGGAAAAATAAAAAACATAGATGATGCATAATGAGTTAGTGCCAAAACAGGAACTTTGACGAATGAAATCTCAACGAGACCAACATATTGCACCTGTTTTGAAAGCCTTATTATATTGCTTATGAATCCTCGTAATCGCTCCTCAACGCACTGGAGAAAGCTCAAGTTAGATTAGGCATAAGCCAAATCTTGAAAGGGCCTTGCTAGATAATCTCTCACCATCGATAAACAACGCTCCACGTCACTACCTATGCTCTTCAGATTATATTTCCTCACTGCCAAAACAATAACATTAGAAAACATAACGCAAAGTTCCTCTATCAATTTAACTACACTTGAATGATGAAGGTATTAACTGATCTCTGCTAATTTCCTTGTCAAAGGTTCCTTCTGTAAATGAGCCTTTCTTCTTCCAGTTGCACAACTTTTCGAGCAGCTTCTGAAACTCGACTCTCTTCCTTTGGAGCAGAGAAAAGTTGCTCCTCTTCTTCCTGGCAAAAATAATAGTTACAGCATTAAAGTTTTTTTAGGGGAAGTTACAGCATTAAAGTTTATTCTAATTGGTATATGCACAAAGAAAATCAAAGGAACAAAAGCACATTAAAGAATGTAGGTATACATACCCTCAGATTAACACCACTAACTGCAGTAACATCATTCAGCTGGTCAATGCTTTGATCATGGAAACCTCCAGATCCCTTCTGTTTTTTGCTGGCACAATATAAAAGGCGTCATGAACCAAGAGAAAGTATGATCAAATTGCGATTACTAACCAAAAAGTAAAAATGAGCCTTGAAAAATAAAATTACCTAGATGGTGGGGGGGAAGAGCCAATTGCTTCCGAAGGTCTCTTCTGTCCAGATGGCTTCTTTTGAGGGGTTTTGGAAGCTGCTCCAGGAGTAGGTGCTTGGGTACCAGGTTGGAGCTAATCAAGCAGCAATAATCGTTAGAGCAAAACATGAAAATCCTTCTGTGATACTGAACCATTTTGTGAGTAGAGGACAAATTAGTCAAATCGCATGTGAAATTAAAAGAGAAGAGGCAGGAATACATGCATTTTGTGTGCACATAAATGAAAGGAATATTTCACTTCTGCGATCAAATCTCATAGGGTGTTATCAACCAATGAAGTCAACGTCAAATTGCTTAACTGGCATTAAGCAATGAAGAGTTAATCAACATCGTTGCCTCTTTGATTCAAAGAATTTTCACAGGGATTGTGGAGACATCCTGAAGAATTTATCCTGTGCTGGCTGGCTGTTTGATTCCTAGCCAACTTCATATGAAGTTCTTCAATGGGCTTCTTTGACTCATAACTCTTAGAACGTACCTATAGTTTACTTAACACTATAGGATTGAAGATGGAAATATGGAATGACATTATAATCCGTTGCAATCCTACATTTTTCTTATTCCAGTGATCTTTTAACCCTCTAAATCACTGTAGCTGCTTCAGAAACCCTCCAAAACCCTGGCTTCCAATGCTACGCTATCTTCTGCAGCCGAAGAGATGTTCAGAAGGACTATGTGATGATCCGTCATGTGCTCGACTTTGTACAGTAAGTGTACTTCATCATGTATTCATTTGTTACGGAGCGGCGGAGACGATGTAAGCATTCCATGGTACTCCACGACACTGCCCTCATAATGTACAAGTTGACTAATTGATAGGGTATGAGGCTATGAGCATTAAGGAGGCTGCAAGCCAGTGCACTACAGGCTACAGAAGCTGTTTTCTGCTTCAGATGATAAAAAGCTTTGTGCACCAGCTATGTTAGTATCACAGTAGTAGGTAGGATCATATTATGTTTGACAGGATCAGATCGTGACTTTAAGAAGCACATATAGTTTATGTAGTAAACTATAAATTGCATACTCAAATATGTAATGCTTATGATACAGATTGTGGACTTTCAATCAAATTTATAAGGTTTGGTGGTGGGTGCACTTATTAGCATTACATGCAAATTAAACATACTTTGTAATCTACTGCGATAATAAAATACATATATTAGTATCAAATACCAAATTTTATATACTGTTATGGTTTATTGTGTGTATCATGATCTTATACGGTTATACCTGATCCTACCGATTCTAAGAGATGGACCACAACCCTACCGCAGTGTTATACCCGATTAATCCATATAGCGGCCCATAACATCAAGCTCGGGTCGTATGATCTGCACTAACTAGTTCACCCAAAAGTTGGCTCTGATAGCATGACATGCACCAACAAGTTCACCCAAAATCTGAAGCTGATGGAGAAATATGGGCAATACACTTATACTTCAACATTCCCCCTCTGTGTGGCTTCCTCAATCCTAAACATGGATCGAAAGTGGGCTGCAATTTTTTAGTTTTTATTGCATGAGCCAGGTCTTGAACTTAAGAACTCTTGGTTTTGATACAATGTAAAATTCATGCACCAACCAGTTCACTCAAAAGCTCAACCTGATGGAGGAAGGTGAATAAACTTATACTTCAACAAGCATGACGCGTATCGTGACACTGGCAATCTTAATTGATACTACTACCACTATATTCAAAATTGTCTGTCTGCATTGGTTGTCGGTGGATCTTGGTGTTTCATGTGATGCACCCATATCTATTCTATCTTACAGCATTGTTTACCATACAGATTGCGAAGATCCACTCAACCATACTGGTATCGGTGCATCATTTCCAAGTTCCCACTACCAGCAGGCAAAGGATCAATCTCAAATATCATCAGAGCTTCACGGTTCCAAACTCAGTGCACTACATTCTCCTAACCCACCTTGAGATTGTGAGGGGGGGGGGGGATATTAGGTGTATGAACCTCTTGTTTAACTTCTATAGGCCCTTACAACTATATAACTTAGTGTATACCCCGACTCAGTGCAATAGAGAAAATGACTTGGCGCTGATTTCAGAATGAACATAAGTACAACTATAGGTACACATACATCAACACAATAGCATACTAGTGCATACCTGCGTGTTAAGTTCTGTTGGGGTTCCATGAGATAGATGAGGTTGACTTGAGCTTGCCGTCAAAGAACTTTGAGCAGATTCAGGGGGCTGGTTAGTAGTTTCTTTGCCCGTATGTGCTGTTGGGGTAAAAGAGTTAGCTTTCTGCTCCTTATTTGATTGTTGTTGCCGTGAAGGTTGATTACTTTGCAGTGCTGGTCGTGTGGCAACACCTCCTTGGACAAATTGTCCTCTTTGACTGGAATCTGCCATCTGTGGTCTAAGTGGCGCAGTTGGACCTCCAACTGACTGCGGAAATGGGCGGGCATGGATATTATTTGCCCCAAACACTGGCAAAGATGTCTGGGGACGCTGCAGATGATGTTGTGTTGCTTGCACTGGGGTCGAGTGGATATTAGGTGGACGGCTTTGTAGAATATGCACTCCTTTCTTTTCCGACATGTTACCAGTTTCATTAGGCTTCTGTAAATTGCCCTCTGAAGCTGCATAACCCATGTTACTCTGCATTTGGCCAGATGACGAAGGTCGAAACTGTGGTGGTCTTGGGCCCTCATTTGGCTGACCTGAAACTTGACTTAACAAAGAAAAGTTGCTTGGGTTTGCCGGGGGATTTCGTTGTGCCTGAGCAGCCTGCGGCCAAACAAGACCAAAATAACTACCAAAAGGAAAAAACAATGTGTTGATAAAGTAAGAACAACGGTATATGAACTGCTGACAACTATATAGATTGAACTAACTTAAGCATTAACTTCACAGATGCGAGGCAGCACTACAAATAAAGTGGAGTCAGGTTATGTTCACATGGACCACATTAAGGTGGAAAGCTTTGTTACCTGCATTTGATATTGTGAAGCGGCTTGCTTGAGCAACTTATCACCAACAATAGTCCTAATAACCTTTAAAAAATGTTCCTTGCTGACCTCATTTTTCTATTGGAAATAAAAGGTGAACTTTAAAGTACAAAATATTAGGTAAAACAATGATAATATTTGGACCAGTTATTTTTCTAATTCAACATAACTGAAGGACAAATACCAACCCGTAACTTTGCAAAAATGGACTGAACTTGTATATCCCTGTCTTTGTCAAGGTAGCGTCTCAAAATCGGGATTAGCATATGAAATGTAACAACAGGAGGTTTTCCCACCGTAGCAGGACGGTTGGTTTGGTTAGTGCCTGGGGGTTGTTGACTCTTTATTTGTTGCATAGGCTGCTGCTGACCGACAGTGCTTGGTTGAGCATTGTTTCCTGGCTCCTGCTTGACCTTTGGCCGGTCACATTCATTTTGAGTACTAGAGTGAAGTTGTTTATTATCAGCACCTATGGAAACAGCTTCAGGTCTGGATGACTGCTCATTTTTGCAATATAAATGTCTTTGCTCCTGTTGTTGACTCTCCTGGTTTCTAATGTCATTCTTTACTGAAGCTTGCCAGTGTCCATGACTCTGGTTTACTACTGACTTGCTTTCCCGAGGTAATGTACCTGCAATTTTGGGTAAAATTAGCACACTTCTTCACTCCAGTTCAAATACTCTAAATCAAATGAAAAGTGCAAATTGTAAATACAACTAAAAAGCTACTAGATAACAATTTCATTGATTAAGCTGGAGGTTGTTTTCATGTTTAGGGAATATTTGTTTACGAACATTATTGCTTCGAGAGCACCAGTGTTGATGTTGACTCTTGTTCAAGTTCTTCACAGCAAATGGGGAAAACAAATAGCAAGAAAAATACCACCGTACTAAACTAAGTCATAACTTGGCTTGAACTTCAAGAAATATTTGTTTGAAAACCTCGCTGCTACTAAAAGATCAGTGCAAGGGCATCTACAATCCATTATATCTTGTATCTGGACATCTATGAGGAGATGAGGAGGGAATTAAACTATTCCAAAAGCTAGAAACTACCACTCCAGTGCATCACATGTTAGGGCGTATCTTGTTGAAGTATATGTGGATTGCCTAGCACTATCCATCATTTCGGACTTTTGGCTGCGTTGGCTAGTGCATGAAACATGACATGGCATTAGAGCCGAAGGTCTCGAGTTCGAGTCCTGGCTTTCGCAATTTATCCAAAAATTGACTGTATGCACATTTTGGCCTCCCAGGCTCCCACTCCCCGAGTCACACGCGAGAGGGGGTGTTGAAGTGTGCATGTGGATTGCCTAGCACTTTCCATCAGTTCGGACTTGGTTGCGTTGGCTAGTGCATGAAACATGACATATCTAAAGGACACTGGTGTATCTAGAAGAATCCCAGAAAATTCTATATGATGCAACTATATTTGCTCCAACTAGGTTTATTTAGATAAAATTATGCTTAAACGTATGGACACATCCCTAGCCTCTTGGTTTGATTAAAAGGATTGTGCTTCATGCAATATACAAACTCTCTCCTCCACATCATTCAAAATCTGAGGTGGCTTATGTCTACATAATGCTGAAAGTGAAGCCATGTGGATGCACTAGATGTTTTACACTTATTTAAATCCTGCATAGCGAAAGGGCAACACATAATACACTTACAAGTACCACCACATCACAATTACTGAATCAAGTTGAAACTCATGTTCAAGGAACACATTCAGCTGAGCTAACATACTTGATTATATTCATGTACTAACAGAATGATTTCTCTAGTAAAAGCAAGAAAACTCGTTGCATGTTGAATTCTCATGGATTCATGGGCTCTTGCTATGTTTTGGTGAACTTCAAATCTAGTTTCAGAAAATATGCATGTTCTCAAATTCAACAATCACTCTTCATTGTTATATGCATGCAGTCAAGGAGACCTCAGCAAGAAGCTCTAACTTTTCTAACAGAACACCCATAAGGCCATAACTCCAGCATTTCAAAATTGTTGTTTCTTTGAACGAATAAGCTTCAAAGTTCAAACCCTAGTCTGAGGTCAACAAAGTTTGCCTCCTCCTGATCCCTAATCACTCCATCATAGAGGAGAGTCAGACAATTGGTCCAAAATCCCCGGTTGCACTGTAAACCTAAAATAGCAACCCGGTAAAACCAAATACGGAGCTGCATTCCGCATTATGTTTATTGGTTCCATTATTCATCCAAATCAAAAAGCAAGAACCGCGGTACTCTGGCACCCGGTTGCTGGGTCGAATACGGGGCGGCCCGAATTCGATTCCAGAACAGGAAATAATCTACGAGGTGTAATGGGGCTGGGGGCTCACCGTCGGCGTGATCCAGCGGTTGGGAGGAGGAGGCGGCGGCGGCGGCGCTGCTGCTGGTGCTTGCGCTGGCGCTGGCGCTGCCCTCCACCTCGCGGTTCAGCGCCGCCGTGAAGGCCTCGACATCGGCGCCCGAGTGCATGCTCTCATCCTGCGCAACCCCAAGAACAAGAAACCGCCATTGAGCACTTCTTTCCCCCAATAAGTGGATGAAAATGGCAGGAGAGGATGGAGGATTTCGGTGTCGGGCCGGGCACCTCTTCGTCATCCTCGAGGAGCTTCATCATGATGGGATCCATGGCAAGGGGCAAGAACTGGTTTCTCTCGCCGCCGCCTCGCCTTGCGTCGCCCCGCGGCCGTCCCTTGGTCGGCTTGAACAAAGGACGAGAAATAAATCCCCTTGTGCGGGCAGCAAAGGAACAAGTCTGGGTCTGGGTCGGTTGGAGTACTTCTTTTCCCTTTCGGCAACGGCCTCGTCGAGTGACCTCCGCGCTTTCTCGGCCTCGCTGGATCTGGCACATACAGTAAGGACTAGTTTGGTATCAAAGTATTTTTGAAGTATTTCAACAATACTATAGTTTTTCAAAATACTACAGTTTCAAATACTTTGATGTGTTTGGTTGTGATTAAATACATTAGTATTAATACTTTAGTATCTCTCAAAATGTGCTATTTTTTAAGTATTGGAAAAACAACTCCGGGCCTGTTTTTACAAAACTGAAGTATTACTATGCCAGATACCTAAATATTGTGGTATTAAAATACTTCAGTTTTAGAAAAACTTTGCTGTCAAACTAGGCCTAAATTACATAAATTACCCAACTCAAAAGAAAAATATTTACATAAATTACCCATAATTAGGGCTAGATTAACAACTTGGTACCACTTTTAGATTTTTTAAAAGAAAATACCGGTTTTAAGGCATAGTAGAATTACAAATCACACTAATCGCGGTCGGATGGCACCTTTACATAGTTTCTGATGGGTGGGACCCGTCTGACATGGTTGGCTTGTCAACAAAAATTGCCACGTCGGTATGGGTGGCCCCGCGCGAATATATTCTAACTTCCCCGCTCCAGCGATTGCGTGTCCAAGTGAGAGATGACTTGGGAGGCGCAGATTCGGCCTGCTAAGGCGTTGAACCACACGTAAGAACCGCGCGTTGTTGCTCGTGTGATTTGTATGTGTAACATCCCAAATTTTGGAACTAAGAAAAACTTAGTTTTACAAGACCCAAAATTCAGAGCCAGCAAAAACTTTTTGAAATACTCCACTAATGATTGTGTTTTCCTTCCTATTGCTCTGTTTGACCTTGTGTGACTTGATGTTTAAGTTGTTTGACCAATAAATATTAGTCTAAAGACCCACCCAAGATAAAAATATATTCAACCTTGGTGATCAGGTCATGACAAGAAAAATAATTCCATATATCTTTTGCCACTCTTATTTTAGTCAAATGCCATCTCAATAATAATTTGGTTTTGGCAACAACCCAAAATACCCATTATTGAGAAAGTAAAAGTGTTTCCCAAAATTATGTGTTCCCAAAAATATGGAGATCTATATGCTATCTCCTATCTATTTTTCAACCATGAGATTTTGTATGTGTTTACCACTCATATTTAATACGCTCCTATTTTCACTTCATTTTAAAGGAACACTAGTGGGAAATATATTACCTACATATTTTTCTTTATCAAACCTTTTGAAAACTATCAAGTTGCGAGTTGAGATACTTCTTAAAAATATCATCTTGTCATAATTGGTGTGGTCACTTTTTCACAAAATAGTAGTGTTAATTATGGAAGTTGTGTTATGATTAATTCTTGTTGTTTGAATTGTGTGATCTTGGTTGTGTTGTTGATCTTTATGTTTGTGTTGCTTGGGTGGTAAATTAACCAAAATTGCTTGAACATAAATTAAAAACATCCATGACAACCGAACTTGGATTGTAGATTAAACAAAACAAGATCTCTAAAGTTATTCACACACCTAAGTTAAAAATCCTAAATTAAGGGAGGTGGACTTATTAAAATTCCCTCTCTGACTATTTCTCGATTTTATGAAAACAATTATATATTCTTTATAAAAATTCCAGGAACAAGATGAAATAATAATCATCTCACTTCCACACAACTTTCTCCTCAAAGAAACATAAATTCCAATTAAAAATATTTCAAATGTGAAATTCTATTTTCCCCTCTTTAAGTCTTAATGTTTATCCAAAACCCTATTTCTAATTACACCAAAAAAATACATGAAATTGCACAAGCCCTCTCTCCTATTTCTAAAAGCCAACCATGATATTAAATCACCGAAATTCAAATTTGAATTTGGTTTGGGCATTCAGTCGAGCACCTTGTAGGCTTGAACCCTAGCTTTCCAAATCCATCTCGAATCCATTCAAAATTCATCAAATCCAGTACGCTCTCTCTCTCCCTCACCTTGCCAGGCATAGAGCACTTGAGCACCATCGACTTGGAGGTTTCTCCCTGTCGTTTACCCCTGTCTCTCTTCTTCTCTCCCCTCTCATTTCGGTCACGTGCGGGCAGGGAGAAATCGACCACTCCAGCACTCGTGGCTACGCCACTGTGCTCCCATGTACTCCCTCCCTCGCCACTGGTCGAAGCCAAGCTCGGGTACACTCCCTCTGCTCCGAATCGATCTCACCCACTCGCTGCATGCCATGTCCATGGACGTCGACGCTGATCCCTGCCACCTCTGCACTCCAGCAAGCACCACTCGCCCTGGCCACTCCCGCACCTCCCCTCGACCCCACGGACACGCTCGTGTCACCTGCCACGGCCCACCTCGACGTCCACAGCTGTCGAACACCTGCGGGAGATGCCGAGGCCGGAGCCCGACACCGACCTCTCACGCGCACGTTTCCTTTCCAAAAACCCTCGTGCCTCTCCTGTAACACTGACTCATCGCCCTGCACCGCCAATGGCGTGCTCTCCCACTCCCTGGCCACTTCCTGCACCACGACCACCGTGCACCACCCCCGCCTCCATATATACAGCACCCGAGGCTTGCACTCCCTCCACACCACCCCACTACTTTCTCCTCCACCCCACACTTCTCTGTGCACCGCCAGGAGAGCGGAAACATGGCCGCTGCTCACGCTACCGTGGTTGAGCATGTCCACGCTCGGCCATGGCCGAAGGTTGAAGACGATGCGGCCACGCTGCCCCACTCTCTCCTTCCTTCTGCTCTCGGCTCTGTTCTTTGCCCTGTCCACGCACGACCCTCACCGCCCCTCTCCCCTTGCTTCTCCAGGCACAGAAAGCCACCCAGGAGCTCGCCGGAGAAGGATCTCATCTGAGGGAGCCGCCAAGTTCGCCGACACCGTTCTGGCTTTCCCCAAGCCGTGCCGTCACCACCAACCTCCTTCCCAAGCCCTCCGCACTCGTCTCCACCATCCGCACCACCTCTAGGAGCCCTAGGTGAGCATCCCCGCACCCGACACCGTCTTTGGCCACGGCGGCGCCGCCTGTTTCGGGTCGCCGCCGGCGCGCCCTTCCTCGACCGTTGGATCGCGATCCAACGGTGCCATGCCGATTTGTTTAAATGAGCCGCTGACGGACTGGCCCCACCCGTCAGCAATTTAACCTTTTCTCCGTGCGGAAAATATATTCGTTGAGTCACTGACGGGTAGGCCCCACCCGTCAGGATCCTCAACATTATCCAGTAGATCGATTTAATTCGAATTTAAATTCTCTGAGAAACTCAGTACTGGATCCAACTTAGAAATTCAATAACTTGAGAAATAATTGTCCAAATAAATCAAACCAAAATTCTCTGGATAGCTTATGAAATTGTTAAACCAACCCAGGTGGTTTCATCCAGTTTAGATAATTAACAAATGTATAGATATTAAAGTGCCACAGAAGGTTCAGAACACCAACTTGTTTGTTTCTGATACCCTATTAACCCAATTGAGTTCAAACCAATTTTGTTAGATCACATTTAATCAGTGCTAGCTACCCCTAAATTGGTGAAATTATTGAAGCAATAGAAACTCATTAATAAATCAAATAGTGATTTGCACCTTTCTGTAGTAAAAGAATTATAATGGAATAAATATGTATCTAAATGGACCTAGTCTAATTTTGTTGGATCAGAAATAATCAATCTTAGATGTCCCTAAATTGGCATAATTTTGTGACCAACAGAACTTGATTTGTGCATTAAAACGTGTGTGACTAGTTTCTACCATTTTCAAGTCATATTTAAATATTGGTTAATTTAGTTAAATTGAACCCAATTGGTTGGCCTTGTGTGATTACAGTAGCTATTTGTAGAATTTAAGATTGTAATGTTGTGATGTCTGGTTGAATAGTATAGTGATTGTTTGTACTTGCTAGTGTAGACGATTACGCGAGAACGTTGCCGGGATTATCGAGGAGGGGGATTTTGCTAAACAACAGGAGCAAGACCCCGAGAACTTTGCTGAGCAAGGCAAGCTACTCTCTGAGCTTGCACCCCAACTATATATACATCTACTTTGATAACATGATTTACTCTTAAGGCAATGATTTTTAAAACCTTTTCAAAAAGCATATGAAAAACTATTTTGCCACCAATGTAGAAATATAAGGTAGTGTATATTAAACTATAGGATGGGAAGAAAAAGATTGTTTATTCAAAACTCCTTTGAAAATACTTGTATGGATGTGGAATGCCGAGATGTCGGTGTGGAAGTGAAGGAATGGAGTATGGTGATGTTTTATGAAAAATGCACACTGTGTCCTAGTACTATGACGACCAATCTTACCCTGTGCGACCACATTTACCCACATATGGGAAAAGGGCGTAGTCATATAATTTGCTCATATTAGTATGGGATGCCTCATCGACGGAGATGACTCTGTTATGCATGAGGGGATGGTTTGGTGACCTACCCCTGACCTGGGTCCTCGCTCAAACTCTATGAGAAAGATAAGGAGGAGGATAGAAGACGCCACCTTTGGGTCGCCGGGCAAAACTATGAGTCCTCACACTTAGATTCCGACGGGCTGGGTTAAGTGTGGATGGAAAGTGTCATATGGGCAGGGTCCTATACTAGCATGAGCAAAGGACAGGCTATGGTCGGTGACTCAACTTCGCATACACCTTGTATGGCGGGACGTGGCTGACACGATGAGTTACCGGATGGATGTGGGAAAGGCGTGCTACCTCTGCAGAGCGTAAAACTATTCGAATAGACGAGTCCTCGGATATGGACAGTTGGGAGGCTGTCCTAAGACCATGTGCAAGTTTTGCAAAGTTTTAAGATTTGAAAAGAAAATGGAGATGTTTTATATAGGCAACTATACCGAAGGGCTGGTATGAGGTTGCTGGAAAAGAGGAAGACCATGAAGGGCTATGGTCAAGGAGTGCAAAGTTTTGTGTTTAAAAAGGGGAAAATGTTTATGCAACTATACCAAAGGGCCGGTATGAAGTTGTTGGGATTAAAAGACCCTGATGGGCTATGGTAAAAAAGGAGGAGTTTTGAGGAAATAAACCTGGTGACGATTTTCGGGGAAAAAGTTTTAAAAGAGTCTTCGTACCAAGACAGTTTTATGGGAAAAAGTTCTAAAATTCTTCTTACCCTTTTTAACCAAGTTATATTCTCGGGAAAAGCTTTAAAAGATAATTCTTACCTTTTTCAACAAACATATAGAGGTTTCAAAACAAAGTTTTATTAAACAAAAGTCCATCCTTTTCTTTTTCAACAAAGATATAGAGATGTCTTTCTAAAAGTTAAAGTCTTATTTAACTAGTGCATGCTCATTTCGGGGGTAGTTTGCGAGTACAATCAAATATACTAATATTGGTTTCGTCCATGGCTATTATCTTAGCCAGATTTTGAAGAAGAGCAATTCGAAGAAGAAGACTTCAATGACGTCGATGCAAACTAGGGCGCTTCCCAGTCAGCTGCCTGTAGGGTTATGACAAATGACTTGGGCTCCACGTTGTTTGATGATTTCCGCTGCAAGTAACTGTTGAAGTTTATGACTTCAATCAAGTAAGTAAATTCATTTGGTATTTATGGATGTTCTTTTGATACCAGTTTGATTGTGCTCAGTGACACACTGATCATAGGATCGCTGATGTTGTAGGCACAAGGGTATTTCAGACAGCTAGTCCGGGGTACCCACAGACTTGGTATCAGAGCCATCCTGACTTAGGAGACCTTAGTTTAGCATGGGCGTTAGATAGGAGTTACAAAAGTTACTTTCTAAAATAAAGGAGCCGAGTATTTTCTATGCAAGTATTACATTTTCCTTGTACCCTTAAAATTTTGTACACTTGACATCTCACTAACTTAAAATTTTGTTTAAAATTGTAAAATGGCACTCAACCTCACCAAATTTAAGCAAGCTAAGAAGGATTGCAAGCTGATGTTCCCCTACAGTGAGCCCGATGGATTTGACCCATCTACGCCTAACCGGCATGGCCAGGTGTCGGTCCACAGTAAGGTGCAGTAGGACTTGTCCCATTCCTTGAGAGAGGCTCGCCGGTTTCATCCATGAGAAGGAGCAGACACAACCCAGCTTATTTGAGACCCCATTCTAGCTGCCATTTATCCCCACCCTCACTCGCCGTCCTTAGCAACCCAACTCTCTTGAAGCAGGAATCCCGCGTTCTTATCCTACACCCAGAGCCAGAATAATCCGATGGCGAACCCCAAGTTCATTCTGGAAACCACTGTCGAGGATCATGGCGGATTTCCACTGATGCTTTGGAAGGCCGTCTGTCATCTTCTTGGTAGGCCTGCTCGCCCTCGATATGTGGTGTTCGAGAACTCACTCTCGCCTGCCGGGAGTGAATTTCAAGCCGACGTGCATATCGGCTCGTGTCCTTTGGGCACAAGTCAGCCTACCTTGATCCAAGGTAGGAGCATGCCTACTCTTAATCAAGCCATCCAGGTAGCAGCCTAGAAAGGTCTTGTCCGTCTCCGGTAATCGGAACCGGCGATGGCGCAGAGTCGAGCTTTCGACCTTCTCCCAACCAGACCCCAGCATGGTGCGGAGACAGTCCAAACTTCCATTAGAGAGGAAGTCGACCCTGCCGTAATCACCCTGGTCACCTACGGGGCTGCAATGACAAGGTTCAGCCATTCTCTGATGGATGAACTCATGACCACAAGGCGCCACCTTGGTCGTGCTCACCTGGAACTGTGTCGAGCAAGGAACCCACCTATCCTCAACCATGGGCAAGCTCGGGGTACAGGACTCCCGTTCCCAGATGATTTGCTGGAACGCAGTCTTGATGCATCTGTGACGCAAGCACTAGCCCGAGTTCAGCAGCACCCCCAAGAGCGAGGTATAATCCTCGAAGGCGTGCCTGCAGTTCTCCACCCCGCGGAAGATGGAGATGTGGACACCACTCTTCGTCTCGGCCACGCTCCATCGACTACCAGAGGCCGTCAAGCGGAGTAGAACCCTTGTTTAGTTAGCCTGACTGGCGCTTGTATGTTGGTTGGTGAGAAGCGGCAAGGTTGTTTGTTTGTTTGTTTGTTTGTGTAAGTTTGTTGTAAGCTTTTTGGTTGATGTCGAATCAGCCCGTAATAAAACTTGGTGTTCTGATCCTCTTGTTATCTTATTAATTTGGAAACAAGTCATAAGGTGTGTTGATTGTTCCTTGTAAATTGTGTTGCTTGTTTGAGTGAATTAAAAATCTTGAACCCAAAAATAAAATTGGAAACAGCTACACAATTTGACATGTGACATAAAATTTCTCAAACCTAGAAATTAATATTTTCCTTCACACAAAATTTAGAGAAGTGATAATATAATCACTCTCAATTTATTCATATTACTTTTCTCTCTCAAATAAATATTTTTCAAAAACCTATATTTAAAATCCTAATTCTTTCTTTATTTCTTTAGATCATCAAATGTATCACCTGAGAATTAACCCCAAACATCAAATGCCATTATTTTCTAATGCACAAAATATTTTTGGGTGTGTTGCACAAGTTAACCATTAAGTGGAAGTATTTAATGAGACACTATAACCACGGTGCCTCGCTCACTTGATGTTAACTCGTGTGTAGGTTTGGAAAACTACCTACTTGGTGTTATACATGGTTCCCCATTTGGGATAAATCATGTGCCACACGCAAGTAATTTTTTTGTCTAGTAGTTGTTATATACTTGTTAACCGGTATGGCTGAAATAATTAGGCCATACCACTGTAAATATTTTGGACCATAAAATGCAGGGTTATTTTCTATAAAGATATTTTCTCAGTAGCAAGTTCTCCTATCTGTATGCTCGTACCTCTGCAATTCTATGAATGCTGCAAGACCAGATTTGTGGCAGCCAAGAAAAATTCAAAAATGCAAATCTTGTTCCAGTTCATCAGCGGAGACAAGTTTGATACAACCACGGAGTTCAGTACAGAAGGGAAACTTTCAGAATCAAAGGATAAAAGTTCTACCCCAACGAAGAACACTACAACTACTTAGTGTGGATGCAAAGGCACTCCAGAAATTTCTACTCCCTCTCACGTTCCACGGCACTGCTAGAAGATTAGCCTGGCTCGCCCGGAGCAGAGTCGTGAGCCGCGCGACGGCGACGGACGGCTCGAGCAGCCTGCTCACCTCCAGCCGGAAGAACAGCCACCTCAGCCACCGGCGGCACTGCTTGCCCCTCCGGTGCAGCCTGCTCCTCCGTCGCAGCACCAGCGCTAGACCACCAATTGCACAGGACCACGATGTGGATGACCACTTCCACGAACAGCAGGGTCTGCACCATCGAAACCAAGACCACGAAGAGCACGAAGATGATAATGCCCTCGATGAAGCCCGCGTCCTCCATCATATCGACATAGGCTCTAAAGAAATCACTAATGAAGCCCATGGTGGCGATGCGATAGGAGAATTTTTTTCGAGGTTTCTAATTTATAGCCAGAGCTCGGATGCCACTCCTCGGCACCGCATTGCGCGGGAAAGAGAATGAATCACGAGCAGTGCTCGCCCAATGGCGCGAAACCATCGAGGCGTTGTTCTCCAAAGCCGTGATAGCCGCTGCATCGGTGGACTGCACGCGCAGCAGTACCACAGATGAGTGCTCCGCGCACTGAAACCCGGGCATGTGCGGAAGGAGAGAGCAAGGAAGAAGAAGATAGAAAGGAAGAAGGAGACTACTAGGTGGACCCCGGTCCCAGATGTCAGCGAGTAAGCAGATAACCTCCATGTCCTTCTATCCTTTATTCATGACTGAGTCCCTCGCCTTTCCAGTATCCCATCGTGAAAAACCCAATCCCACTGTGTCTGTGAGCCAATTATTGGTGGCACAAAAAAAATTCTTTTAAAGAAACCCTGTTATTTTTCAAAACCTGGGTACGCATGAAAGTGAATAAATATTTTATCTAAAATAAAACCGTAAACTTTTGGTTTTCCCAAATTTGAGGTAATTATCTGCCTAAGATAAATCTTTGGTTGTTGGTTGATAGTTTAGTTGTAGACCTTGTTTGACCTTGCCATGTTTGTCTTTGGCTGAGAACCTTAGATTTAACCCAATAAATATGCTAGTTGATCCGAGCATATAAGAGTTGCTAACCTATGAAAATTCGAGCTCAAAGGATGAAGGAAGTTAATAATGGTGTTTTTCCTTCCTCAACCGAAGAAGTACAAGGGCAAAGACAACCTACCCAGATGCATCCGAGGAGGACAAAAAAAATCTGGAAGGCACCTGCTGTGGACAACACTCAACTACCAAGCAAGCTCCGACGCAACCAGAAGTTTAACATCCCTCTACCAACCCAAAAACCGTACTCTCGTACTTCCCTAGTACCCCACCTAGCAAATCTCGAGGACGAGATTTATTTTTAAGGGGGAAGGATCTGTAACATCCCAAATTTTGGAACTAAGAAAAACTTAGTTTTACAAGACCCAAAATTCAGAGCCAACAAAAACTTTTTGAAATACTCCACTAATGATTGTGTTTTCCTTCCTATTGCTCTGTTTGACCTTGTGTGACTTGATGTTTAAGTTGTTTGACCAATAAATATTAGTCTAAAGACCCACCCAAGATAAAAATATATTCAACCTTGGTGATCAGGTCATGACAAGAAAAATAATTCCATATATCTTTTGCCACTCTTATTTTAGTCAAATGACATCTCAATAATAATTTGGTTTTGGCAACAACCCAAAATACTCATTATTGAGAAAGTAAAAGTGTTTCCCAAAATTATGTGTTCCCAAAAATATGGAGATCTATATGCTATCTCCTATCTATTTTTCAACCATGAGATTTTGTATGTGTTTACCACTCATATTTAATACGCTCCTATTTTCACTTCATTTTAAAGGAACACTAGTGGGAAATATATTACCTACATATTTTTCTTTATCAAACCTTTTGAAAACTATCAAGTTGCGAGTTGAGATACTTCTTAAAAATATCATCTTGTCATAATTGGTGTGGTCACTTTTTCACAAAATAGTAGTGTTAATTATGGAAGTTGTGTTATGATTAATTCTTGTTGTTTGAATTGTGTGATCTTGGTTGTGTTGTTGATCTTTATGTTTGTGTTGCTTGGGTGGTAAATTAACCAAAATTGCTTGAACATAAATTAAAAACATCCATGACAACCGAACTTGGATTGTAGATTAAACAAAACAAGATCTCTAAAGTTATTCACACACCTAAGTTAAAAATCCTAAATTAAGGGAGGTGGACTTATTAAAATTCCCTCTCTGACTATTTCTCGATTTTATGAAAACAATTATATATTCTTTATAAAAATTCCAGGAACAAGATGAAATAATAATCATCTCACTTCCACACAACTTTCTCCTCAAAGAAACATAAATTCCAATTAAAAATATTTCAAATGTGAAATTCTATTTTCCCCTCTTTAAGTCTTAATGTTTATCCAAAACCCTATTTCTAATTACACCAAAAAAATACATGAAATTGCACAAGCCCTCTCTCCTATTTCTAAAAGCCAACCATGATATTAAATCACCGAAATTCAAATTTGAATTTGGTTTGGGCATTCAGTCGAGCACCTTGTAGGCTTGAACCCTAGCTTTCCAAATCCATCTCGAATCCATTCAAAATTCATCAAATCCAGTACGCTCTCTCTCTCCCTCACCTTGCCAGGCATAGAGCACTTGAGCACCATCGACTTGGAGGTTTCTCCCTGTCGTTTACCCCTGTCTCTCTTCTTCTCTCCCCTCTCATTTCGGTCACGTGCGGGCAGGGAGAAATCGACCACTCCAGCACTCGTGGCTACGCCACTGTGCTCCCATGTACTCCCTCCCTCGCCACTGGTCGAAGCCAAGCTCGGGTACACTCCCTCTGCTCCGAATCGATCTCACCCACTCGCTGCATGCCATGTCCATGGACGTCGACGCTGATCCCTGCCACCTCTGCACTCCAGCAAGCACCACTCGCCCTGGCCACTCCCGCACCTCCCCTCGACCCCACGGACACGCTCGTGTCACCTGCCACGGCCCACCTCGACGTCCACAGCTGTCGAACACCTGCGGGAGATGCCGAGGCCGGAGCCCGACACCGACCTCTCACGCGCACGTTTCCTTTCCAAAAACCCTCGTGCCTCTCCTGTAACACTGACTCATCGCCCTGCACCGCCAATGGCGTGCTCTCCCACTCCCTGGCCACTTCCTGCACCACGACCACCGTGCAACACCCCCGCCTCCATATATACAGCACCCGAGGCTTGCACTCCCTCCACACCACCCCACTGCTTTCTCCTCCACCCCACAATTCTCTGTGCACCGCCAGGAGAGCGGAAACGTGGCCGCTGCTCACGCTGCCATGGTTGAGCATGTCCACGCTCGGCCGTGGCCGAAGGTTGAAGATGATGCGGCCACGCCGCCCCACTCTCTCCTTCCTTCTGCTCTCGGCTCTGTACTTTGCCCTGTCCATGCACAACCCTCACTGCCCCTCTCCCTTTGCTTCTCCAGGCACATAAAGCCACCCAGGAGCTCGTCGGCGAAGGATCTCGTCCGAGGGAGCCGCCAAGTTCGCCGACACCGTTCTGGCTTTCCCCAAGCCGTGCCGTCACCACCATCCTCCTTCCCAGGCCCTCCGCACTCGTCTCCACCATCCGCACCACCTCCAGGAGCCCTAGGTGAGCATCCCCGCACCCGCCACCGTCTCTGGCCATGGCGGCGCCGCCTGTTTCGGGTCGCCGCCGTCGCGCCCTTCCTCGACCGTTGGATCGCGATCCAACAGTGCCATACCGATTCGTTTAAATGAGCCGCTGACGGACTGGCCCCACCCGTCAGCAATTTAACCTTTTCTCCGCGCGGGAAAATATATTGGTTGAGTCACTGACGGGTAGGCTCCACCCGTCAGGATCCTCAACATTATCCAGTAGATCGATTCAATTCGAATTTAAATTCTCTGAGAAACTCAGTACTGGATCCAACTTAGAAATTCAATAACTTGAGAAATAATTGTCCAAATAAATCAAACCAAAATTCTCTGGATAGCCTATGAAATTGTTAAACCAACCAAGGTGGTTTCATCCTGTTTACATAATTGACAAATGTATAGAAATTAAAGTGCCATAGAAGGTTCAGAACACCAACTTGTTTGTTTCTGATACCCTATTGACCCAATTGAGTTCAAACCAATTTTGTTAGATCACATTTAATCAGTGCTAGATACCCCTAAATTGGTGAAATTATTGAAGCAACATAACTCATTAGTAAATCAAATAGTGATTTGCACCTTTCAGTAGTAAAAGAATTATAATGGAATAAATATGTATCTAAATGGACCTAGTCTAATTTTGTTGGATCAGAAATAATCAATCTTAGATGTCCCTAAATTGGCATAATTTTGTGACCAACAAAACTTGAGTTGTGCATTAAAACGTGTGTGACTAGTTTGTAACAGCCCAAAGTTGAGAACCTAAAAACCGAGTAAAATTTTCACTTTTATTTGGCATGCATGCATCATGGCATCCATGCATAATCTTGTCTCTCTCGAGTTAACACAACAGTGGTTTTGAAATGATGTTGAGTTGCTAAAACAAAATGCCAAATTGCTCTAACAACTTCAACACAATGAAGGCACTCCAAGTTGCAAAACAAAATTTCTTGACATCTTATATTTGTCAAGGAAGTTTCAAGAGCTCAAAACAATATGTTGCAATTGCCCTAAAATATTAAAGGAGCAACATTTTGAAATTTAGCAAAATGCCATAGACAAACCCTATAAACAAAAGTGGTTCAAAACATTTTTTTTGTGAAACCAAAATTAGGGGAGCTTCATATTGAGGTGGGGAGGCTACCCAAATTTTGCTATATTTTTCTAAAATGTTTTGGTGCCTAAATAAAATCAGGAAATGTTGCTGGTTTTAAAATTAAAAGAGAAAAGGACTTGTTTGTGATGGTAGAAAAGGTTCCAGGGGGGTTTTCGCTTTTTCGTCATGTTCCTCGTCGCTGTAGCGACCGAGGCTGCCGTGCTCCCGCCGGACCACCTCGCCAAGCTCCTCCTGCCCGCGCTGCGCCGGGGCCCCCTCTGCCTCCACGCAGGAAGACAAGCACCCCGGGCCCCCTCTGCTCCCCATCCCTCACTCGCTCACCGCTTCCTCGCTCCCCATCTTCCTCTCCCCGAGCTCCCAAAGCCGCGCCATGGCCGCCGCCTAGCGCCGAGGCTGCGGTCCACGCCTAGCACCGCCGTGTGGGGCAAAAGCTCCACCTTGGAGTCCTCCCTCGCCTAGCCGAACGAATTGATCCCGGACGCCGCGAATCGACGCCGCCGACCTCGTTTTCCCCGCGGCCATCCCAGCTCCGCCGCCCGATTTCCGTCGCCACCGAGCCGTCCCCGACCTCTCCTGGTGCTTGAGGGTGAGTACCTGGTCGTGCTGTCCCTTCTCCTCCTCCCCTCTCACGCTAGCTCCTCGCGGTGATCCACGCCGTGCCGCCCGCACGTCGCCGTCGCCGTTGCGTCGCACGGCCGGTCGCAGAACCGGCCTAAACTGGCCCGGAGACCGTTTCGCTCAGGCCATTAACCGGCCTTGGGCCCGGCCTAAGCTGGGCTGAGAGCCGGGCTTCTCTGCCGCCTGCCCGGCCTCGGAGCCGGCCCAACCGGCGTCACGGCCGGTCCCCTCTGTTGCTAGGCCGGCCTGCCAGCCGGCCCAGACCGGGCTGGAGGCCGGGTGTACTGTTTTTTTGGAGGTTCTTTTCTTTATTTCCTCTCCCTTTTGCGCACGCTACCCGCTTCCCCCTCGCGCGTTAGGGACACCGACTCCGATGGTTTGACTATTTCATCCCTCCCTCTCGAGTTCGAGTAGTTAAGTTTTATTGTTGTTGAAAATAAATTATTAAAAGAATAAATTTAAAAGAGGAAATTAAAAATGCAATAACTTTTTATCGGGACCTCAGAAAAATGTGTTCGATATACCAAAATGTTCATAAAAATATGAATCACCCGGAATCATCATCATCATGCATGATTGATCACAACTACAATAATGTACTTTTAGTAGCACTAGAATCATTAAGTTTTAATATGGGGTTATTCCAAATAATGCAAATAATATGATGGGGTCCCCATTTAACTTGTTGATCATGTTCAGAGCTATTAGGGTGCATGTAAAATGTCATGTCATCATATGTTCGCGCATTGCATTTGTTAAAACTTGTGTGGTGATTGATTGTTCTTCCGTTGCTATGCTTCGATAGATCAAGCAGCCGGGGTTACTCCACAATACCCCGAAGAGCCGTACTACTAGCACCTTGATCAAGGCAAGCGTAATCCCCCCTCTGAGCATGTCTTATCCTATTTTCCACAAGTATTTTCTCCACTATAATATTGCATGCGGTTCCAAATATCAATTTGCTTGGATTAGAGTATCCTATAGTTGCATTAAGATCCCGATGCCAATTACCTGTTTCCCCTCCTATTATCCATAGGATTGTATTGTTGGCCGGAAATACTTAACTATGCAATGTTGATGCTTAGCCATGCTTAGTTAAATGCTTAGCCGTCCGTTGGATACTTCATGTTGGAAACAGGTTGTTGAAGTGTTCAGATGATGGTGGAGAAATTGTGGTGACAGGTAATAAAATGCTTAAAGGTGGGGATGAGAGGCCACTTTGGTATGGTGGTGTTTTGTCTCACTCTCGCCGCCTAGGTGCGAGTTCTTTACCTCTTGAACCAAGAATGAGCGCGCTTCCTTTCGGTGGGGTATATGGAGCCCTCGTCGACCAACTAACTTGGGCGGGACTAGCCAGGGTCCTCTACTTTGAGCTTCCATTTGCGCGTGCGTTGAGATGGTGGCTAAGACAGAAATGAGGATGGTGGTGTTAGGAAAATGAGTGGCCACGGGGCAGGGTGTTGGATCCGCTGCTCCGTCCTCACTGATGATCCTGGGTTAGTCCTTAACAAGGTAAAGGTTGTAGCCGTTCCCACTCAGCCGGCTTTCCCCGGAAGAGAGCTAAGCGTAGGCAATGAGCTGGGCGGTACCGAAGGTAAACACAGTGCACCCCTGCAGGGTTAAATCTTTTCGAAAAGCCGTTTCCACGGTTACAGACAACTTGGGAAAGGACGATAAGATCATAGAATACCTTGAACGGAATGATTAAAACCTGGGTACTAAAGGTACCACCTCAAGAATGCAAGGTTGACTTCCTCGAGGGTGATTCGGGGAGGTGCCTTAGTAGAACAGGTACAGTGGTAAATGATGGTGGATGATGAGAAAGGTGATCGAAGAAAACAGTTACTTCTTACCCCTTTTATAATTACTCTAAATAGTCGATGCCTTTGAGTTATGTTTTTCATAAATAAAATCAGCTTTATGCAAAACAGCCATAAAACTTTGAAAGCCTCATCGAGCTAAAGCTCTATATATAATCTTGCGAGTTCGTCGAACTCAACGTCGTTTGTTTTGTTTCAGAGGAGGACTTCACCGACCTCGAAGGTGGGTTCTTTGTGGACGTCGACGAGTAGTCTGGGGTTCCCAGGTGGCAGCTTGGGACATCCCGGAACAGCTGGCGTTGGATGTTCATCTGTAGGCCTCTTAGGCCATAATTTGGTTCTTGTTGTTTAGAACAACCTAATTTGCTTCCGCTTGTTGTAATGTTGGGTCTGTGACCTCTGGTTGTCATTTGCTATCTTTCTCTACTATAAGAGTTGAACTATATGATTTGTGTCGTAGAGTCTGTGATGTGCCAGTTGTTCCACAAGTCTTGATCTCTCTATTATACATTGAGGGTTGTGCCTGTGTTAAGGCATCAATCGGGGTGTTGCGTTGCCGATGATCCATTGCGAGCAACGCCTGCCAAAGGTTTTGGCCGGGGATTGGTAAACCCGTAACCGCCGGTTGTATCGCTTAACCGGTGACACACAGCATCACTGTATAACAGTCGGGTCGGGGCGCCACATAGTTTCTACCATTTTCAAGTCATATTTAAATATTGGTTAATTCAGTTAAATTGAACCCAATTGGTTGGCCTTGTGTGATTACAGTAGCTATCTGTAGAATTTAAGATTGTAATGTTGTGATGTCTGGTTGAATAGTATAGTGATTGTTTGTACTTGCTAGTGTAGACGATTAGGCGAGAACGTTGCCGGGATTATTGAGGAGGGGGATTTTGCTAAACAACAGGAGCAAAACCCCGGGAACTTTGCTGAGCAAGACAAGTTACTCTCTGAGCTTGCACCCCAACTATATATACATCTACTTTGATAACATGATTTACTCTTAAGGCAATGATTTTTAAAACCTTTTCAAAAAGCATATGAAAAACTATTTTGCCACCAATGTAGAAATATAAGGTAGTGTATATTAAACTATAGGATGGGAAGAAAAGATTGTTTATTCAAAACTCCTTTGAAAATACTTGTATGGATGTGGAATGCCGAGATGTCGGTGTGGAAGTGAAGGAATGGAGTATGGTGATGTTTTATGAAAAATGCACACTGTGTCCTAGTACTATGACGACCAATCTTACCCTGTGCGACCACATTTACCCACATATGGGAAAAGGGCGTAGTCATATAATTTGCTCATATTAGTATGGGATGCCTCATCGACGGAGATGACTCCGTTATGCATGAGGGGATGGTTTGGTGACCTACCCCTGACCTGGGTCCTCGCTCAAACTCTATGAGAAAGATAAGGAGGAGGATAGAAGACGCCACCTTTGGGTCGCCGGGCAAAACTATGAGTCCTCAGACTTAGATTCCGACGGGCTGGGTTAAGTGTGGATGGAAAGTGTCATATGGGCAGGGTCCTATACTAGCATGGGCAAAGGACATGCTATGGTCGGTGACTCAACTTCGCATACACCTTGTATGGCGGGACGTGGCTGGCACGATGAGTTACCGGATGGATGTGGGAAAGGCGTGCTACCTCTGCAGATTGTAAAACTATTCGAATAGCCGAGTCCTCGGATATGGACAGTTGGGAGGCTGTCCTAAGACCATGTGCAAGTTTTGCAAAGTTTTAAGATTTGAAAAGAAAATGGAGATGTTTTATATAGGCAACTATACCGAAGGGCTGGTATGAGGTTGCTGGAAAAGAGGAAGACCATGAAGGGCTATGGTCAAGGAGTGCAAAGTTTTGTGTTTAAAAAAGGGAAAATGTTTATGCAACTATACCAAAGGGCCGGTATGAAGTTGTTGGGATTAAAAGACCCTGATGGGCTATGGTCGAAAAAGGAGGAGGAGTTTTGGGGAAATAAACCTGGTGACGATTTTCGGGGAAAAAAGTTTTAAAAGAGTCTTCGTACCAAGACAGTTTTATGGGAAAAAGTTCTAAAATTCTTCTTACCCTTTTTAACCAAGTTATATTCTCGAGAAAAGCTTTAAAAGATAATTCTTACCTTTTTCAACAAACATATAAAGGTTTCAAAACAAAGTTTTATTAAACAAAAGTCTATCCTTTTCTTTTTCAACAAAGATATAGAGATGTCTTTCTAAAAGTAAAAGTCTTACTTAACTAGTGCATACTCATTTCGGGGGTAGTTTGCGAGTACAATCAAATGTACTCATATTGGTTTCGTCCCTGGCTATTGTCTTAGCCAGATTTTGAAGAAGAGCAATTTGAAGAAGAAGACTTCAATGATGTCGATGCAAACTAGGGCACTTCCCAGTCAGCTGCCTATAGGGTTATGACAAATGACTTGGGCTCCACGTTGTTTGATGATTTCCGCTGCAAGTAACTGTTGAAGTTTATGACTTCAATCAAGTAAGTAAATTCATTCGGTATTTATGGATGTTCTTTTGATACCAGTTTGATTGTGCTCAACGACACACTGATCATGGGATCGCTGATGTTGTAGGCACAAGGGTATTTCGGACAGCTAGTCCTGGGTACCCACAGTATGTTAGCGTTGTACACGGTTCTCTCCATTGGATAGATCTCCTCCACCAGCTCGACGCAATCACAGTAAGCAATCACAAGGAAAATAGGGACCTCTCCTTCCATGGCGATTGGGAATCGGGGGACAAAATCATCCCCATGCACCACCCGAAGGTGGCGTCAGACGGCTGATAGCCCACGAGTGTAGTGAATCGTTTGTACCCTTTTCGATAAGCAATCACAAGGAAAATAGGGAACACTCTTCACCATTGTTTTCTTAGGAAATATCTGGGTGCAAGGTGTATGTGTGCAGGTAAATGATTTCCCAGACTTCCCATTGAGCAACCCCTATTGATAATACGGTTGCCCTACGACTCGAATAAATTTAAAATCTACGGGCCACCATCTTCGATCTTTTCTCCCTTTTGAGTGGTTATCCACCGTCTTGTGCATTACATCAACTATACCTATAATACTTGAGCACAAGGTAAGATCTCAATTATGTTGTTAACAAACACACAAAACCAATTGTGGGAGAAATGCCCTTTCATGGTTTCTGGTTGGCTACCATAGTAGACCACGAAGACGCGCCTTGCCGCGCCCATACATCTTGAGAAAAGTACGACGGAAATATCTGAGAAAACTTAGATAATAGAAACATTTGATAAAACTAACAAAAATGAATGACAATGCGTTGATATAGATGGTGGAACAAATTCATATCAAGTCAAAATTAATACACTCACATAAATTGTTTCAATTTTACATTTTCACTATATCGGAGTATGAGAAACATATGCAAAAATAGATAGAGCAAAAGAAAAAACAATTTATCTACATCTTCAACTCTTGAACATAATTCAACATCGCGTTGCCATGCCCGTCCATTTTCATAGAACAATGATCAAACTATGTGACATAATTTAGACTAGAAATGTCTAGAAATATGTGTGTTTAAATTACAAAGCATCAAATAAGTTTCATACGAAGAATATTAGCTAAAGTACCTTGGTAGCAACTCATTAAACTAATGCCGGATTTAATCTGATAGAAAAAAATTCAGATATGAAGCATAGTACAAGGCAAACATTTGGAAAGAAGCTTTACTATTCTTCCTAATAGTGTATTGCCTTTGGTGTCTTTGGTATTCTTTCTGTTGTCATGTCTTGCATGGAAAACGCATGAATTTCCCGAGCAAAACAAAACGATGAAGATAAGAATGCAAAGCAACATAAAAAATTATGCAAAGTAAGCCAATATCATACATTGTGTTTTAACACCTAATCTAGATCAATAACAATATATCAGATCATGTTAGTCAGTCAGCTAAATTTTAGTTTCAATTGACACGATTCGTATTTAGTACATCTAATACTCTCACTGTTATAGTTGAAATGGCTACATGACCATTGATGCATGAAAAAGTTGTTTCCCTAATAATAATTGAGAAATTTTTACACAATTGATTGATGGATTAATAGATCATCGTTCAATGGCCTGATCAAACATGTTAACCTTTCTTCAAACTCCATTCGAGAGGGATAAAACACTAGCTATGTATCTATAGCTAAATAGATACCTCCCACTATCTTTTTTTCCTACTGCTTAAAAAGCTAGAGACAATACCATTCCCGAGGGATAAAAGACCAATCATATAAGTGGTTATGGATGGTAGATTTAGTCCCATATAGACGAACATTCGTCCTCGATTGAATTCATACTAATATCTAAGAAGCTGAGACTGATCATATCATGTTCCAAATAAGTTCCAACTCTCTTTAATACCAAGTTGGTGTGTCAACCTTGTCATCTACGGGCATATAGCTACCGGTCATTATCATCTTAGATATGCATGCATTCTCTAAGAACACACTTCCACCTGACCTCAACGTAGATGCTTTGTAACACTTGCGCAATGTATATATGCATTTATGATCTATAATTTCAAATTTGCACATTTGGTATATAAGATAATAGATACTCATATTCAAATAGCATTTTGTTGACATAGAACTTTCTATACTTTCATCGCCAACGAATTCTCTGGGAGTTAAAATACTTAGTAAGTGGTCCTTTTTAGATATGCACCATCGATGCTCACCAAATATCTTATATCACTTGGTTCGGATTTGATATTTGAAATCACAGACCAATCATCGACGATGCAGACATAGTCTGACATGATGGAAGTAATCAGATTTATTTAGAATGATGAAAAGGGAAGCAAAAGCTGGGCATAACAATATTTGTTCCGTACCTTGTGGAGAAACCACGGAGTCTTGTGCCTACTTAGGCTTGTTATGCCGTCGCATAGGTTTCTCGAACTGCACGGGCATTGGCAGCTTGTCCTATATAATTTCTGGCCCTTCAGTGGGGCGTTTGTGCAAATTACTCGTTGTGAGGTGCTAACATTTGGTGACTTGTTTCGTTGTATGTTAGAATATTATCATTATAAGTCAAATTATTTGGGAGATATGGTTGAACGAAGAAACGGAAAATATGCAGATTGAAGATCTGATAACCAAAGACAAGGATACAAACTTCGAGTTGACAAAGGCAATAGAACAATAAGTCATTAGCTTGAAGTGGTCATAACCAAAGATGAGGATATACCCCGAGTCGACAAAGGCGAGTTTTTTTCTTCTAATGTTATAGATCAATTTGTTATATTTTAGTGCATATCATATCTGGAATATTGTACTCTCCTCTATAATATTATATTATTGTGGGTTTCAGCTACTAGGCGACAAGGAATCAACTCAAAAAGTGGAAGAAAAGAATATATTGGAGGGTCCGGAAGATATACGTCTTGAACAAAATAAATAAAAATGAGGTCATATATTCGAAGTGACAAAGACGGGTTTTTGTATTCCAACTATATTTCCCAAATAATTTTAATCATAATAACAATATTCTATCCTACAACGAAACAAGTCAACAAATGTTAGCACCTCAGGACAAGGAATTTGCACAAACGCCCGATAGCGAAGGGCCGGAAACTGTAGAAGACAAGCTGCCAATGCCATGTGCAGTTAGAGAAACATATCCTCGGCGGTATACCAATCCTAAGAAGGCACAAGACTACGTGGTTTCTCCACAAGTCACAACAAATCTTGTTATGCCCTTCTTTTGCTACATTTTTTATTCATTATAAATAAATCTTATTACTTCCATTGTGACAAACTATGCCGGCACCCGCGATGATTGGTCCGTGATAGCAAATATCAAATCCGAACCAAGCGAGATTATGACGCGTATCTAAAAACGGACCACTTACTAAGGTTTTAACTCCCGGATAATTCTTTGGCGATGAATTTAGTATAGAAATTTTTATGTCAACAAAATGCTGTTTGAATACGAGTATCTATTATCTAATATACCCACTATGCATACTTCAAATTGTAGATCATAACTGCGTATATACATTGCGTAAGTACTATAGAGCATCTACATGTGAGACCAGGTGGAAGTGTGTTCTTAGAGAATGCATGCATATTTAAGATGATAAAGACCGGTAGCTATATGCCCATAGATGACACGGTTGACACACCAGCATGGGTATTAAAGAGAGTCGAAACTTATTTGGAACATGATATGGCAGTATCAGTTTCTTACATATTACTATAGTAGCAGGCTAACATTTGGAAAGAAGTTTTACTATTCTTGCTAATAGTGTCTTGCCTTTGGTGTCTTCGGTATTCTTTCTATTGTGATGTACTTGCGAGATACAATCTGACCACATGGCAAAAGCATGAACTTCCCGAGTAAAACAAAACGATGGAAGATAAGAATACGCAACATCAATATTTATGCAATGTACGTCAATATCAAACATTATGTTTCATCACCTAATTTGCATCAATAACAAGTGATCAAATCATGTTACTCCGCTAAATTTCATTCCTATGACACAATTCTAATAATACTCTCACTGTTATAGTTGAAATGGCTACATGACAAATGATGCATGAAAAAGTTGTTTCCCTAAAAATAATGCAGTGACATTCGGAGAAATTTTAACACAATCGTTGGTTTAATAGATCATAACTGCTAGTTCAATGGGCTGATCAAACATGTTAACTATTCTTCAAAGTCCATTCCAAAGGGATAAAACACCAACCGCGTATCCATATCTGAACATACCTCCCACTATCTATTTTTCCTACTTCTTACCAATCTAGAGACAATAATAACAGCGCTTATCAATAGGCATACCCAAATAACTTGCTTGATAGAGAAGGTTTTTTTTTTTTACCTATTACTCAAAAAAGTCCATTCCCGAAGGATAAAAGACCAACTACTTATTCCTGAAAAGCTAGAGACAATATATGCAAATATCTTGTTTGGTAGCAAAGTTTTTAGTTTCATCAATCAGAGAACAAAAGTTACATTTATATACTATAAGCACTGCCAAATTAAACTATTCTTTCTTATACGAAAAAATGACATGAAGAAGGAAATACAAAGTCTTAAAATTGTAGGAGGGAAATTTAAGAATGGAAAGCAAACAACAAAGGGTCTTATTTCAAACTCATAAGCTGGCAATTTTGATGATGTAGTTTAGTTGATTAAGTAAGGGAATTTGGATCACTTCGTAATGGCATATAATTTTAAGCTTACATTGAAAATAAATTGACATATATGATGTTTGCTAGCTTAACCAAGCCAATCACACAATTCTTAGTGAACTGAATTATGGAATAGTCGATTGAATGAACTTTTAAAAGTCACATGATATGGAGTGCGGTAATGTGTATTTACCACCCGGGGAGAATACCCCTCTGACCCTCTCCGCACCATTTGATAGAACATTGAGACTAGCGTCCACTAAACAATTAACATTACAATTAGCCATTCAATCTGTAAACTTCTGCAACAATCACTGTACCCTTTGCGAAAAATATCCTATAAATCCGGCCCTATCACAGAACATGACAGTAGCTATGTCCATTTGCGTGGCCCAAAAAACACTGTACGATACCACCTAGGTTAACAAGGCAAAGAAGTTGCAGTATATAATACTAGTATTTTTTTCCGGATGGATTCATCATCCACATTTGTTAAACTACCGAAGACTCATTCTCAGTTTGCTCTCCAGCGTTTACTTCTACCAATCATAGTTCACCATCCCCTCAATCTTAAAAACACTTGTATGTGCAACGCCGGTTGGTAATGGAACTTATAGCTGTCGCTTGGTTCAAATCGCACTTATTATTCTCGCTGACACAGCCAATAGTACACTATTCCGTACCAGAGCTCAGTGCTGCTGGCCAACGTTCTTTTAAAGCTTAAACCAAGTACCGGAGGAGCAGCCTGCTGGCCAAAGTAGTCAAAGACTACATTCTACAGAAACGAGTGGAGAAAGATGTTCTGTCCGATGCCCAATCTATGCATGCACTTCACAGGCTATCAAAGTTCCCGAACTACACACTTGACTAGACTGCATGTCGGGTACGACGCGCTGCTAGAGACGCAGAGCATCGACGGAAAATTAGGTTGGTAAGTAAACACGTTACGTAAATGGCACGTAATTTGTGAGAACCCGGCCAGACCAGTCTTACATGCATGAATCACGAATTAAGAAATCGGACGGTAGCTAATGGGGTGGCATTCTCCCCCGGTGGTAACATATCCGCACTCTACGTAGTGTAGCTAACTAAAATTAATTTCCAAACTAATGCAAAATATCTCAGTAAATGAGTTTCTTGTCCTACCTGTTGATGCAAGCCAGCTTGATGGATCAAATAATGAACATGTAGTTGAGATGAACATATATGCCTTCTCTTGATGCAAGCCAGCCTGAAAGTATTCTGAGCCACAATTTCGTTCTGCAATAGACAAGCAGAACAAAAATAGGAATTTCTGATGACGAGCTATTGAGTCATTATTGACATCAATTGTAGATAAGTCATTATTGACATCAATAAATTACTACCTCCGACCCATAATAAGTATCACAGTTTTGAACTAACTGCGACACTTATTTTGGATCAGAGGGGTATTTCTTTTGTGTATGTCCATAGGCTGGCATTGATTGACCCATGCACCAGATTAAGCAAACAATGTCAAATTCTAGATGTACCCAAATCTTTTGCATATTTGAATAAGCTAACTCTTACAGGGCATATTCATTGACAATTGTTAGCCATTATCAAGAGATTTTCCTAAACCACAGAAAATGCTCCCAAGCATGTTCCGTGAGACAGTAGTTTATAGAACCTGTAACAAATGGAGAAGGTAGGGATGATCAAAGTTCAGAATTAATTTGTTTATAAACTTCTAAGAATTAGCACAAAGAGCACGTAATCATCATATCATAGTGGATTAAGCGGAAGAATATCTATTGACACCATGAATTAGAAATGCGGAAAACTTCTAAACTGCTACGTGTGGGCACAACTTTCAGTAGAATTTTATTTGATGTTATCTCAGAAGTGAACTGTGCAGACGTGTATTTCTGATATTTCTAATATGTAAATTTGGAAATTAAGAAGTTTTAAATTACCAAGAGATTTTATTAACAGAAAATTATATACATGCAATGAAGTCTAAAATCAATTCCTCCATCAAATAGTAAAGTTTATTTCTTTTTGGTTCAGTGCAATGGTGCATACATGTTCAGAGAGGTGATGATAAATCAGAGTACGAAATGTCACAACCTTTGTAGACCAATTCTCAATATGAAATCTGCACTCACATCTATACAATAACACGTGTAGATACAAGTATGAAAAACATTCTAAAATGTATAGACAGAGAGTCATTAGGAGTGAACTTTTTCAAAGTAAAGAAAAGGAAAGAACCATCCATGTACCTAAAGACGGACATACACAAGAGCATGAGTTCATCTTACCTGTGGGCGGCCGTCAACGTGCAGAGCAGGAGGGTGACAACGAACCAGTGACTGAGTCACTGAACCGATAGGCATCTATGAGTATGTCAGAGCGGCGCAGCAGACCTGGTCCGGACCAGTGGCAACAACTTGGAGGCGACCGGCGTCGTAGCGGCGCAGGAAGTCATGGCCACAAAGGGCACCACAGCGGAGGCAGCTCGCGAAGGCATGAAGGATCTGACCGACCTGAGAGGATGAGCCATGGGAGCTGGTTGAGACTCGAGAGGTCAGGAGGAGGAGCCTTCCTTGCTGGAACGAGATCGTCTGATGTAGAGGGGGAATACTGCAGATGCAGAGGGACGTTGTTGTTTGTGGTTCGCTCGATGCACATCGGACGACAGCAGCTCGTAGCAAGAGTACAGAGGTTTTCCCCTCTCGTTAGGCGTTGTTTACTACTCCCTCCGTTCCACAATGTAAGATATTTTAGGTGTTACATATGCATGTATAGATTCATTCGAATGGACACATGCACTTAAATATGTCTAGATACATGTATGTGCATGTGCATGTGGAAAAAGACTAAAACATCTTATATTGTGGAGAGGGAGTAGATCTAGTGTATTCAGAGCGTATTTTAGGCGAATTGAGGGGATTATCCTGGATCACAAAAAAATTCCCAATAGTCCGTTTACTAATCCGGTTTTGGAAGGGATAATCCCTATATATCCCCCCTCAACCACCTCATTTTTTACTAAATTGAAAACTCTAGCCCATGCTAGTGTATTGTGGGGAAAACTATTTTGGGGATTTTTGGAATTTGGTGAAAGAAAGAATTTCACAGCTCCCATCCCCAATCCCCTTGGGATGAAAATACGCCCATAGTAAACAAGGCCTTGGGGTTTGTCTTCTCTCGCCGGCGACAGCGTTGAGTATCTCCTTCCCTGCATCCACGACTTGTACGTCGGAAAAAATCGGGCTGGTTACGGGAGGGTCTTTGCACTCTTGCCCGGCCTTGGTTTGGATGGGGTTAAGGTGTTGGTGTTGGGGTATACCCTAAACTCTTTCGAGTTTCTTAGGGTTTTTCTGATTTGCAGATGGCGAATTCCGACGAAGCGTCGGCCTCGGGACTGCGGGACCAGTGGCGGACCTAGAAAAAAATTGGAGGGTGGGCTCAATCAATTTTTTTGGCACAATGATAAATGGTTGGCAAATGAACAATATAAATAGCCAATTGATTCACAACACTATAGTTCAATATAATTTTCTTCACTTCATATTTCAGGAAAAGAGACACAATGTCGCTATTCCTCTTCATGATCAACTCTACCACCGTAAGAGAAACATATATAAATAGATATCGTTAATTCTAGACACTGTCTAAACGTCCACTAGCACTACAACAATGACACTAACACAAATTGGAAGGTGAATACAAAAAAAAACTACAGTTACAACAAACGCAAGAAATATTATCATTTATCTTCATAATCAAGTCTACAGTTACAACAAACACAAGCAAAAAAATTAGATGGATTTTCAAAAATATCAGTACAACTGGAGGGTTGCAGGCTGCATCCAGGCAGACTAGGCGCCCACACGGCACGCCGGGGTAGGACTCCGACTGCCATCCTTGAACAGGTAGGATAAACTGTTTTCAGTTTCGTCAGTTATCATATTTTCAGCTTCATCAGTTTCCTTTGTCACTCAGTTTAGTTTTCTATTGCAAGTTTGCAATGACAACACTGTCCCCATAATTTTCTGTTGTAACGGGTTACCGAAGTCTTTTGTCCATTCTTAATTTGTAGGAACAGTGGACATATATGTGGTTCAATTTTGATACGCTTTGGTGGATATTATAGAAAAAATTGGATGTTGTTGAGGCATATTGCTTGTAAAAAATTAAATCTTTCATAGGGTGAGTCTGCTCAACTAGAGTGCTATAAAGAATATCAAAATATATTAATTTAAAACTTTGTATATTCAGGCAGAAATGTCGTTGAAAGATCAGTTTGAAAATGAAATAGACGAAAATAATTTCGTTTCCATGTTGCACATACAGTTCTGATATTCAGAGAACTGTAGCTGGAGTCAATTATATGCAGCCTGAAGTTCCCTGTTTTGCTTTGTTAACACGTTGCTTTTTTGTCACATTTTTCGTCGTATCAGTATGAAAAATACCAGCTGCTTAGTAGCTTAGTACCTCGAGGTGTGTGTGAACCATGGTTTTGGTTACCGGTCGGGAAATCCGGTTACCGGTCGGTAACGGGACATCCCGAGCACCTCGGGAAATGGTTATACCGGACAAAAAATCCCGAAATTTTGAATTTTAACGAATTTTTTTTTGGTAAATGGTTAAACTGGTAACCAAAAAAAATTGAATTTTCGAATTTCGGATTTCAAATTCGTCCGGTAATCGGTCGGAATTTTCCGGTAACCGCAGTAACCAGAAATCCCGACCACCCCCGGGTATTTTTTTCTACCGGTAACCAAAACCTTGGTGTGAACACTAGTTGTGCATAAATGAGCGTGAATGCTCTGTCTTGAGAGAATGATTGCAATGCTGGGTATTATTTAAGAAATCTGTCACAAGATATGCTTCTTACGACCAGCTTGCTTAAAATATTAACCTGTTCAGGGTTCATATTATGTCGATATATGCACATTGCCAGGCCTCACATACTTCAACGCTTTAAACTTGTTTTGGCAGGTGAAAGGAGTGGAGCAGGAGTTTGATGGTGATGACGAACCTGAACTGGCTAGCCAGATGGAATGAGTTTCTAAGGCCAAAGTACAACCCTGTCAAGTGTTCAGGGAAACCATGCTAGGCATGAGAGAATTTGAACCTTCTCCTGAAACCACAGACTATCACTGTATTTTGTGTGATAAGCCAGGAATAGCCTGAAGTATTTGGGACGATTAGATAGTTGAAATTTTGATCAGATGTATGGAAGAAGCAGACTACAATACATGATGGAAAGACATCATTATGATAACTTGGGAGTTGTGGAAGGAACGGAATGCGCGGGTCTTCAACAACAAATTCACCATGCCGTCGGCTCTTCTCGATAAAATTAAGGATGAAGGGAAGAACTAGATCCTGGCGGGCGCTAAGCATTTTGGAGAGATTGTTTCCTGAGTTTTTACAGCATGTAATTCCTAAAATATTAACCTGTTCAGGGTTCATATTATGTCGATATATGCACATTGCCAGGCCTCACATACTCAACGCTTTAAACTTGTTTTGGCAGGTGAAAGGAGTGGAGCAGGAGTTTGATGGCGATGACGAACCTGAACTGGCTAGCCAGACGGAATGAGTTTCTAAGGCCAAAGTACAACCCTGTCAAGTGTTCAGGGAAACCATGCTAGGCATGAGAGAATTTGAACCTTCTCCTGAAACCACAGACTATCACTGTATTTTGTGTGATAAGCCAGGAATAGCCTGAAGTATTTGGGACGATTAGATAGTTGAAATTTTGATCAGATGTATGCAAGAAGCAGACATACATGATGGAAAGGCATCATTATGATAACTTGGGAGTTGTGGAAGGAACGGAATGCGCGGGTCTTCAACAACAAATTCACCATGCCGTCGGCTCTTCTCGATAAAATTAAGGATTAAGGGAAGAACTAGATCCTGGCGGGCGCTAAGCATTTTGGAGAGATTGTTTCCTGAGTTTTTACAACATGTAATTCCCTTTTTTTTGGCTTAGGCTATGTCCGTTTGCTTCTACTATATCAATAAAAAAGGCAAAACTTTAGCCTCGTTTCAAAAAAAAAAGTAGCCCGAACCAACGTTGGCTGTACTAGGGCTGAATAAAGTGATAGTTGACTCATCTTTCCATTTGTTTAACTCTGTATATATGCTGAGCCTGTCTCACTAATAGCAAAGGCTGCACTTTGGCTTGACAAATGTATTTTTATGGTGGCCAGTTTTTCATACGTTTTAAAGAAATCTAACATGTAAAGGTCACTGTTATATATTTTGTAATTACCAACTTTTTTGTTCATCGATATAGTATTTCCGTCACAGATTTTCAATTTGACATGTATGCCGTATCCATGTAAATTTGAAAGAATTTGTTTAGGTCTGAAACATGTGATGTGCTTCCCTGAAGGTGTCCTTAGTCCTTATGTTTGATTTTTTCTGTCCTGCTTCTTCGTTTTGCTGCAATGTTGTGCACTGCCGCAAAACCAAAGAATCCGTAGATGTAGCTATACAAAATAGCTTGTCTTGCTTCTTTGGCCTGCAATGTTCTGTTTATGTAAAAGTGCTCTTTTAGACGAATTTTCTTGCCAAAGGAGCACAAGCATGTCCAGATTTTCCGAGAATGAGTGTTCTTACTGTTTTCCAAATAAATACTCCCTCTGATCCGTTTTAAATGTCGTGAAGAAAGAACTATCGAAGTGCAAGTATGCAGCATATATGGGGACAATCTTTTCGGATTGGAGGGAGTAACTGAATTGCTTCAAGCTATTGCGTGCAATACAGATTGGGTGTAAAAATGAGAAGCAGACTGACCCAGTGACCCGCTCTCGGTGGTCCCTCTCGCGTCTCGCGTCGCCCCCGCGCGGGCGACCGAGACGGAACCCTAGCCGCCGTCCCCTCCGTTCTCCTCACTGCTCCTCCTCCTGGCCGCCTCCAGGGCGCGCCGCCGGGAAAAGCCCGTGCGGTGCCGGCGGCGGCCGGCCTTCCTGTACCTGGCGCAAGGAGCTCTGGACGCGGCGGCGTTTTCCTTGGCGGCCGTGAAGCTCGGCGGCGCTCGGCGGGGCCTGGGGTGGCGACAGCCGGCGTGCTGCGCCGGGGGCGGGCGGCCGCACATCGAGGCGGCGATGGGGGCCGAAGCTCGGGGGCATGGCGACCCTTGGCAGCGGTGTGGCCAAGCTTGGCAGCCCGGATCTGGCCGGCGGGGGCAGGTCGGCACGGCGGCAACGAGCACCTCCGGAGCTTGCGACGGAGAGGACCGGGAAGGCGGGGACCTTGGACGGCCGCCGGTGGAGCTGGCCATCGACGGCGGCGCGCCCGGCCTTGGCCCAGATCTGGGCCCTATGGGCCTGGATCGGGTTGGCTGGGGCCTGCGGGTCAATTGGTTTCAGGGGTTCCGATATGGAACCCACCCCCTGACCATGGAGGGTTGGCGCGCTGGATCCGGGCCTGACAGCCTAGATCCGGCAGCCGCCTGGTGGTCCCATACGGGCTCTGCGGGTTCGACAGGCGGGTGCGTCCTGCTAGTTGAACCTCACTGTCCAAGGTGTCGATCAGCTGACTCCGTTCTCTCCTGTTCGTTCAGGTGGGATGATTGTGGCGGTGCTCTACCTCATCATCGACCAACGATCCTGGACACCGAGGCGGCGGCCTCGGAAGGTGGACTGCGCGAGTGGCTCTGCGGCGAGCGGCGTGGCAGTGGTGATGACCTTGCTTTTTGGCCTTGTGGTTGGCGAGAAGCGGGTTGCGGGGGATCCTGATGTTGATGGCGTTTCGGCTGCGTTAGCTCCCAGTTCGTGTTTTGGGAGCCGGACTCGGTGGCGTTGGGCGGTCCAAATTACCAGACAAGGTGAAGGTTTTTCCGGGTGAAAGATCAGCGTTTCGGCGCCAACGGCGACGGTGCCTGCGGGTGTCGTTACCCTCTTGGGGGCTCCGTTGTGGCTACTTTCACCGCGTCAGGGCTCCGGGTGAAAACCTTAGACTTCGGTCTCGACAATGGTGGCATGAACCGTCGTTTCCTTGCTGAGGGCATTGTCGTGGAGCTACGGTTCTTTCGGTGTCGTTCCGGTATCATCGGTGGCAAGTTTGGTTTCCTGTTCTTCTTTGTTTATCTTTGATCTGCTTGTAAGAGGGTTCCCTCATCAGTTTGTATCATTCGGCCGTGTGGCTTTATTTATAAAGCGGGGCGAAAGCCTATTTCGTAAAAAATGAGAAGCAACATCCATCGTTTGGGTACAGTGACATCTGAATTCAGATTACACTATTATTGATTGTATTCAAATTGAAACAGAATACAATTAACAATGTCGAAACCAGATCTTCAAATTGAGTCGTAGTCTTCGAGCCCACCATCCATTCCACCATTCCCAGGACCCTATATGGGTGGCCGCTCCTCGTCGGGAGTCCCGGGCGTCCGCCGACAGCAGCGTGCGCTGGTCCTGCGCTTGCGCACACTCGCTAGTCGCTAGCTGCTTCCGCACATGGCAACGACGCACCACAGCCGCGAACACAGACTCGCGGGGGGTTCGTCGATGTCAGCGACCGGCGACGACAAGGAGTAGCCCTGGCTTCGTCGGAGGAGGTGTGGAGAAGCTCTCTAGGGTTTCCATTTTGTCGAATTGGGGGAGGCTTTCTGATTTCGGAAAGAGAGCGACCACATTCCCGTTATTTTGGCTTGGGTCGGGATCCATCTACTGTCTTGGGCCGCCCATCTGCGGGATTTTTCTGTGAGGTGCCGATTTCGCACTAGTACGAATTGTTGGGAAAGGGTTCCTTCGGGAAGGAACCCCGCGTGCGCTGCCGTGTCGACAAGTGTCGACTTCTGGTCGGCCGCTTGCGTCGTCGGTACTCTCCGCGCGCGACATGTGTCGCTCTGTCAACGCACCCCCGCACGATCGTCTTAACAGGTTCGGGTTTTACATACCGATTCGTTTCCTTTTGTTTTTTTCCTTTTCCCTTTCCGCGTTCGTTTCCTCTCCGGCGGATAGAAATCGACCGTGTATGTTGCCGCCGACGGCGCGTCAATCGGCGGCTAGTTCTCCCTTTACGGGTCTCCGGCGAGGAAAGGCGTTCCGTCTTTTCCCTTTTTTCCTTCGTGCGTTTTTCTATGTTATTACTCAGATTGATAACTGTTCTTTGTTCTGCGCGGATTTTTGATTGTTCTGATTTTAGTTTTTCCCTTCTTGGTTATTCGTTGATTCATGTTTCCTTCTGTACTTAGTCGAGGAACTTGTTGTTCGTCGTCCCTTTTTTCCCTTTAATCTTGCTAGATCGAGAAGAAAAAGTTGCATCCTTTTCCGCGTTTTCCCTTTGTCATTTCCGAGCAGGGAGTTTTCAGGGGAAGTTATGGGAGGGAGGTTGCACTTTTAATTAGAATATGCATCAACTTTCTGATACACCTTTTTGCGGAAGTTATGGTTTAACTTGGATCTGTTTGACCAGATTATAAAATGTCAGATTCGGTAATGCAATTTGGGATAGAAAAATATTTTCCTGCCTCTGCGGAATTCTATATCTGCAATATGTTTCCTAGTGACATGCATAGAGGAGGTAAATCTTTGAAACATTGTGAATTTAGTTGTCTGCTGTTATGTGTTATGTGAAATGATTGATTTTTGTATTTTTCAGATAAGAACTAAACTGAAAAAGATGTGTTGTTCTTTCTACCAGGTTTCACTTGAAGATCAGGTTTGTCAAATTGTTCGATTTTTATCTGACAAGAACTAAACAGAAGATCTGGCTGGTATGACTCTGGGGGTTGGGTATGAAACTGGCTGTTCTAGGGCGTGTGTATAAATTGTTAGCACAGCTGGTCCATCAAAAAGAATCCGAGCTATTCCTTTCAGTGTTCATAGTGATATTTCCGATTGGACTAGATCATCTGATGATGACAGTAATGGTAGCTGTTGTGAAAGTGAAAGTATGCTCTTGGATATTGAGTACGATAATAAACTCTTATCTCTTGCATTGTAAAAACATAGAAATGCGTTTGATGGGTAAGTGCTTGTTTGTTTCTTCAATTATTATTTTCTAATAAAGTAATCTGGAACTCTTTTTTCAGTGAGTCTACCATTGTAATTGTTGGAACGACATATGTTCAGAGGAATCATTTCTATTTTTCTATGAATGGTATTTGGGCCGATGCACTCGTCCTATCTGGAACTCTTTTTTCAGTGAGTCTACCATTGTAATTGTTGGAACGACATATGTTTAGAGGAATCATTTCTATTTTTCTATGAATGGTATTTGGGCTGATGCACTCGTTCTATCTGAAGTTACAGTCTATTGACTAATTCGGATTAGCGGTATTTGTCATGTCTCGTTGCACGGACACCGGGAGTATAGGATACCCCCTTTTAGGTTCGGCACGGGGCGCGAAGGAGGCTGAGAATCGTCTTCTTGGGCGGAGTCTAGATGATAAGGGATGGCCCAATCTTCTCAGTGAGATGGCGATGTAGTGGATGGATTGATGAATTTGATAACTCGTGTGATACCGAAGAACTCTCCTGGCTGATCCCTATTGCCAATGCAACAGCTTGCAACCCTATGGATATTCTCAACTCCACACGCTTGCACAAGTAGCCACCGACTACAAGTGGTCCTGTACCTCCTTATTCCCAGTGGAACAGCAGATAACACGCAGAATTTGCAAGCAGTAACAATACTTCAAGATGAATGCTTATGAGCAAGTTCAATCTAGAAAGCTAGGGTTTTAGTTTTATCGTAGTCTAAACTCATCTATGGCGGCTAGGCCTCTATTAATAGGTGGGGGCGGTACTGCAGCGCGCGCGGTACTGTAGCTACAGTACCGACGTGGTGAACCCTAAACCGGTTCGACTCAAACGATACAAACTGACCCATGTTGGGTTCAGCCATATGGACACACAGGTCCAAGTCTAATATGACTAGGACTCCTCAATTGGTACAGCCACATTGTGTGGTGCGCCTCCTTCATGCCTCCCCTCTTGTGCTCCTGCCTCCCTCTCCTCCCTCAAGCACTTGGGTGTATTGGACTTGATAATTCCAACATGCTCCATCTTGTTTCCTCCATGCTTCTTCATGTTTCCATCCATGTCTTGATGATCTCCTCCAATAGCATTTGTGTTATCAACAAACCTGAGAATACATACATACATGGATTTAGGTAGTATAAAGCTCTCATAATCAGAAACATCATAATCTAATAAGAGAGAATTCACCTGCTGTTCTAATAACTTGGTTCTTGATCTTGTCATTGGTCCAATTCTCACTTCATTAGATTTATCTTGAACAGCAACCTCTTCAATTGGAGAATGTGTAGTAGAGCTAGGGATGTCTTCATCACTAGATCAAGCTCTCCTCTCCACGATCAAAGCATGCAACCAAAGGGACACAAGGAGCTACCCAGGTTCAGGCCGCCCGGAGGCTAAAAGCCCTACTCCTGCATGTCTGGATTGATGAGTTCTTCATAGTGTGGCTTACAATGGAACCTCCCGGGCAGGGTACCCGGAAGGGTTTTGGCCCGAGGTAGAAGAAGGACAGATCCTGACCCGGAGGAGATCACCTTCCTCTCTACCTCCGCAGCCCTAGTCTAGTCTTGCTCTGGTTCTAGCTTGTCCTCGTTCCTCTTGTCTTGTCCCCCCTCCTCCCGTGCCTTGGTCCTCCTTTTATAGGCTAAGGGGTTGCCACAGGGTCACGTGAGGGGATGAGGGACCTTCGGGGTGAAGGACCCTCCTCATCTAGTTTAGGGGGAGACGTGGCCTCTCCTCAGCCTAGCGTCTCCTCTGGGTTAGGTGGGAGCGTCCGCCTTGGGGTGGACAGGAGCTGACACCACCACGGGACGTGCTTCCCGCCCGCGCTGCCTTCGCCTTGCTTCCCAAGTCTTCCGTGGTGAGGTGGAGTGCTTATCCACAGGAACGTAGGAAGTACCCGGGAGGGAGCCTGGCCTCCTGCCGGGAACTCGGGCTCTCGGGTCCTTCCTGGCCTTCTTGCTTGATTCGGGGACCCGGAAGGTCCCCAGGACCGGAGCCCTTAGTCGTCGTAGGCCATGTGCGTCTTGACGGTGAACCCGCCAGCTTGACTTGAGTCTTGGTCTTGTCCATCTTCATCTTGGGCCCACATGGGGTGGACCCACTTTGGCAGTACTAGGGGAACCCCATGTTCCACTGTTGCGACAGTAGCCCCCGGGCATGGTCCCGGTGGCTCTTACTCCAGCTGCCGGGGCCATGGCCTAAAGATAGGTCAAAGTGGGTCCCGGGTACCTGGTCTTCTCAGCTCCGTTGGGGACCCGCCGAGGCGAGGTAGAGACGAGCCCCCGGGTCCTGTTGACTGAATCACGGCGAACGTTGCGATTCATACGGACCCCTTGCTTATCCTGGAATCCAACGGGCGAAACGCGCAGAAATCGGCACGCCCCCTCGATCCCCACGTCCGTCGGAGTAATGGGGCCGCGACGTGACGTGTGGGATGCCTTATAAGCCACGACTGGCTTCCACTGTAGCCGTTACCTCTCCAGATTCGCCGAAATCCCCAAATCGCCGCCCAGGAGACTCCTTCTCCCTGACTTCGCCAATCGCCGCCTCCCGCCTTGGCCGCCGCCGTTCCTTGTTCTTGCCCCCAGCCCATGCCGCCTAAGCGAGATAGGACGGGAGTGAGGAAGATGTCGCAATCTGCCGCCGAGAAGATGGCGATGGAGGCTTCCCTGGCCGAAGCGCCGCCCTCGATGAGGGTGACTCAGGCCCTCTTTTCTCCCAGTGAGTATGCGTCAGAGAAGCCATCCAACGCGTCCGCCAATCCCTGGCCGCGAGCTTCCGCGGTACTGAGGGAGTGGTGGTGCGCCCTGGGAGCGGTCCTCAACGAGAAGGGGAGGTGATTACTTTCCACGATTTCTCCGTCGTCGGCCTTCTTCCTCCGTTCTCCGAGTTCTTCGCAGCAATCTTGGAGGCTTACGGATTGCATATGCTGCACTTGCACCCCAATGCCGTGATGATGCTTGCTACTTTTGCCTATGCCTGCGAGGCATTTGCGGGTGTCATGCCCTCGGTGGCCCTGTTCCGCCATTTCTTCGTTCCACGCCTGGGGAAGTCCAAGTGGATCGCTGGCGGTGTCTCTTTCTGCCTCCGGAGAGATGCGGCGCACCAGTACCCGGAAACATTCACCAAGGCCTCGGTTGGAGAATGGAGGCACAACTGGTATTTTGTCGAAGCTGACGGGACCAATCCCCATCTGATGACTCCATATTATCCAGCGGAGCGACTGGCACACTCGAAGGAGAGAAGCTCTCAAGGGGAAGCACTGGCTCCAGTCATCAACAGGTTGGCTGCGCTCCGCGCAAGGGGAGTGACGGGTGCCATGATCCTGGCAGACTTTCTTCACAGGGGGATTGCCCCTCTGCAGTTCCGGAGCCGCCCGCTCTGGGAACTCAATCAGGTGGGCAGCAGCCTTCCACGATCTAGATTCCACTTGACAGAGACCACCTGGGCTCTGTCCATGGGCTACATATTGCCATGGGTACCCTTCGAGTTCCAGGACGAGACCTTGCCGCTGTTCGAAGATCCGGCCGCCGACGGTATCCGATCTTCGATGCCAGAGTGCAATGAGTACGGGGTGGCGGGTACTACCAAGATCGAGCCCCCGCCAACCCAAAACACGCAGTCTTCAAGGAGGTAGGCCAAGGGAGCAAAGCCTTGCCCACGGGGACGTTTCCCCTGAAGAACCTGGGACTTCGGATGACGAAGGCGACGAAGGACTCCTCCGGGAGTACCTTGCGGGCGTGGAGGCCCCGGCGCTCCTTCCGGGGCGGCGACAAACCCGCCGGGTGACGAACTCCCAGAGCAGCCTGTGCCGCCGAGCTCGCCGTCGTTGCAGGAGTCTGATCAGGTGTCGGAGGCCATCCCTCCTCCCCTTGCTGACATGGAGGTAGGGGATGAGAGCCTGTCCTTGCCGGACCTCTTTGACGACTTGGTGCAGAAGAGGTGGAGCTTCTCCGGATCGAAGAGAGCCCGCCGGTAAGTTTTGATGGCATCTTGTCTTTGAAAGCGGAGTTGTTTTTCTTCTGCCGCCGTCCTGACTTCTGACTTTCATTTCTTGCACAGGAGCCCGACCCCGGAGTGGCCAAGCAAGCGACCCCGGAGAGGCGAGGACGTCGAAGCGTCGAGCTCCACCGGCACCTCCGCGGAGGCAACTCCGAGCCCCCGAGCCCCCAGTCCGCCCCAAGGACCAGGGGGTGGCTCCGGTCGTCGCAGACGAGGCGGAGGCTGTCGGCGCGAAGGCCCTGGGGAGAGGCGCGACGTGGATCCCCAGGCGACCCTCGGACCGCGAGGACTCGCAGCAGGCGGGTACATCCCCGGGGGCTCCTCCCCCGGGAACGCTGACCCCTGCCCTGAACCCGGGAGAGTCGAGGAAGGCCCCGGGTTCTCCAAGACGTTCTCCAGCGTCTCGGAGTTCTTGTCTTCTGCCCGTGCCGAACTGGCGCGGCTGGTGCCCCCGACCTCCGACAGCGGGGAGCACTCGCAGGCTCGCGAGCTGCGGCTTCCCTCCGGGGAGGAAGCTCGCAGCGCCCGTGAACTGAAGCTGGCGGCGGACGAAGAGCTGCTCTATGCTTGGGAACAGCGAGTGGCCAGCCGCGAGAAAGAGCTGGAGCGACGAGAGGCCGAGCTGGAAGATGAAGAGCGCCACTACCTTGGCACCATTGAGGAGCTCCAGATCAAGATGGAGCGGGACGAGGACCGCTTCGAACAAGGCCTGGAGAACGTGGCTGGCTGGGCTCGCAGCGAGGTTGAAAATGATCTTCGAGCCAAAAGCAGAGCCGCCTCGTCGCTAAGCAAGCAGGTCTCTAAACTCCAGAGCGAGCTCAAGAGCGAGAGGGAAAGCGGGAACAAGCCTACTCGGATTTCCAAGAGCCAGGGGCGAAAGAGATAGCTTGTCCGCCCGGGCTGAGGCGATGACGGCCACGATTGAGGCGCAGAAGCAGGCCCTCAAAACAGCTGAGAAGTTTAAGCAAGATGCTACGGCTGGCCGCGTCGCCATGGAAAGGAAGATCCGGGAACTGGGCGATGCAATTGACTTCTGGAAGGACAAAGATGCGCGCATGACTGTCCTTCGCAAGAAGGAAACAAAGGAGCTGGCTGATGGGCGTGCGGCGATGGAAGCGTCCAAATCCCAAGCTCAGATTGCGTGGCACCAACATGAGCAGGTATCCAACCAGCTGACGGGAGTGCAGGGGAGCTGGCGGAGGCGAAGGATGCACTTGAGAAAGAGCGACGGCGATTTGCTCACACCGCCGCGATGATCACAACGTCTTGCTCCAGATGAACCACGGGTCCTTGGACATCGTGCAGGAGTTCACGAATTTGGGAGTGCCTTCTCCGCCCGTCCTCATGGCCGATCACTCCACTTCCTTCGCCCGCTATCCCGGGTTCTTGAAGTACGTGGCCTCGCTCATCAAAGGCATCAAGGAGCAGGTTAGCAGAGCCACTCGCCTTGCTGGGGAACAGGCAGTGAGGCAGGTGACGACCCGATTCGTCACAGCGCTTCGCCAGCGACACCCGCAGCTCTCCTTGCTATCCGAGCTGGAGGCGCCTGAACCCGGGACGCCGCTTCCTCCAGACGTGACCCGCCAGGTGGAGGAGATCTTGAAGCACCTTTCCCGAGAAGATGACCCGTGAACCTGTGAAGTCCTGAAAAGGACAATACCAGGGGCCGTGAACCATGCTTTTGTACTGATATTGCCAACTGGCTTATGAACTCATGCTTTTGAATGTAAATAACTTCTTCCCAAAGTATATAAGTTTTATTGTACTCGTGGGGGCTTTACGCTCTCGGGAAGGATCCAAAGGTGTGAGCGCTAACCAGCCGTGGGCACTCAGACTGATCTGAAGTGCGGACACAGGGCGCAACCCCCCAAAGGACCCACCGTTTCCTGACCGCACGGACCTCAGCCCACGATTCCACTGCCCGAGGGAAACTGACAGTGTCATCGCGAAGGCGCTGCCCCAGGAGAACGCCCCTTTCGCCTTAGCCAAAGCACATAAAACTGATATACCCGGGAACAAGCCCGTGCAAGCACGTTTATACTTAGCTCGCGTTTTGACTCCTTCTGGCTACCTCGGTAATCGTTCTGTCGCGCTGCCGCCAAGGCGGGTCTTCTATGCCGTGTTTCAGACATAATTCTGCCTTGCCCAGCAATTCTTGGCGGGGACAAGGCTTCCAACCGAGATAGCCTCCAATGCCGACTAAGGGCATGACTGGCTGGCTTGCGCCGGTCCGGAGACCATTTGTGCTTCTTGCTCGAGTTACCCGGAGACCACCCAACTGGTGATCCGGCGGCTTGCTGGCGTATCAGAGACGCCGGTCCGGAGACCCCAGGTTGTCTTAGTTTCCTGACCCGGATGTTCCTTGTTGGTGACCCGACAATCTGGCTGGCTCATGCCGGTCCGGAGACCCTGAAGCTTGCTTTACTCGCGGGATCCTGATGCTAGCCACTTAGCGATCCGGTACTTCTGAGGGGGTCCACTTGGTCCAGGCTGTATCGTGACGATGTGACCCGGGAGATCCCATTCTCCGTGGGCCACGTCTCCGCAAATGAAGGTTTGATCCCAGCTAGCTGCAGCTTGCCCTTGACTGCTTTGTATCTGTGGGGGCTCCGGTAGTAAGCAAGGTTCCGGGAGTTCTTCAGTCTGGGTGGATGCATTGGCAAAGGTCCGAAAGATCTTCCCTTCTGAGGAACCCAGCTGTGGCACTCCTCTTGGCTTTCTTGGACTTCTTGTTGAGGGGGCAATCTCGACTGATGTGCCCTGGTTCCCGCACGAATAGCAATCACCGTTCTTCTGGCGTATCTGGATGTCGTTGAACTGTCGGCAATCTTCCAGACTGTGCCGGTCAGATCTGTGGTACATGCACCACACTCCAGGCTGGCCGTCTTTGCGCAGAGGAATCTGGAGTTCTTGGGGCACGTAGATGAGAGGATCTTCTTGCCGAGGCTCGCTTTTTGTGTCTTGGTCGAGGTTTTCCTCCTCCGGAAGCGGCACTGTGGTCGGCGCGTCGGAACAGAGTTCCTCCTTCGCTCCATGCGTCCATGGGGAAAGAGGGACATCAATGTTCGTGGCACCTTCCTCAGGTCTTCCCGTGCTGACCAGAGAGCTGACATAAGCGGCTGGAGGGACGAAGTGGACTCCAAAGGCGCGATCTTTAGCGGCAGGTGCCGGTGAGGATTCGTCAAGAACGAAGCCGAGGCCGGGTACCGCAGGAACTCGAAGGCTGCCTTTCCCTTTCTCTTCTTTGTCATCTTGAATGTCGGATTCGGTATCTCTCTTCACGAGAGCCGAAACTAGCGTTCCGAAGGCGCTGGGCAGATCTTGACACGGACTGAAAGCTTGACGCCAACTTGACGATGAACTTGACGATGAACTTGACGATGATGAAGAAGAAGACGAATCCAGCACTTGCGCCCCCTACCTGGCGCGCCAGATGTCGTGTCTCGTTGCACGGACACCGGGAGTATAGGATACCCCCTTTTAGGTTCGGCACGGGGCGCGAAGGAGGCTGAGAATCGTCTTCTTGGGCGGAGTCTAGATCAAGCTCTCCTCTCCACGATCAAAGCATGCAACCAAAGGGACACAAGGAGCTACCCAGGTTCAGGCCGCCCGGAGGCTAAAAGCCCTACTCCTGCATGTCTGGATTGATGAGTTCTTCATAGTGTGGCTTACAATGGAACCTCCCGGCAGGGTACCCGGAAGGGTTTTGGCCCGAGGTAGAAGAAGGACAGATCCTGACCCGGAGGAGATCACCTTCCTCTCTACCTCCGCAGCCCTAGTCTAGTCTTGCTCTGGTTCTAGCTTGTCCTCGTTCCTCTTGTCTTGTCCCTCCTCCCGTGCCTTGGTCCTCCTTTTATAGGCTAAGGGGTTGCCACAGGGTCACGTGAGGGGATGAGGGACCTTCGGGGTGAAGGACCCTCCTCATCTAGTTTAGGGGGAGACGTGGCCTCTCCTCAGCCTAGCGTCTCCTCTGGGTTAGGTGGGAGCGTCCGCCTTGGGGTGGACAGGAGCTGACACCACCACGGGACGTGCTTCCCGCCCGCGCTGCCTTCGCCTTGCTTCCCAAGTCTTCCGTGGTGAGGTGGAGTGCTTATCCACAGGAACGTAGGAAGTACCCGGGAGGGAGCCTGGCCTCCTGCCGGGAACTCGGGCTCTCGGGTCCTTCCTGGCCTTCTCGCTTGATTCGGGGACCCGGAAGGTCCCCAGGACCGGAGCCCTTAGTCGTCGTAGGCCATGTGCGTCTTGACGGTGAACCCGCCAGCTTGACTTGAGTCTTGGTCTTGTCCATCTTCATCTTGGGCCCACATGGGGTGGACCCACTTTGGCAGTACTAGGGGAACCCCATGTTCCACTGTTGCGACAGTATTTTTTTAAGCACATGGAATGGAGAGCTTCGTATATTGTATTTGGTTAGTTGTACATTGCACTCCATTGCATTTCTTGTTTTATATATATTCTTGCGTTATAGAAATCTATATACGTTACTTGAACCGCTAACCAAATAGAAGTGTATAAAGAAGCTCATAGGACAACAGAAATAAAACAACTTAACAACATTAATATAAGATTACTATGTACATGTTCAAGTAATACACACTTTGATTCTGTTGATATTTTGTGCAATTATTCGTCTGTCACAAATTTGTACTTCCTAAACTCGAGGTCTTGTACTACAGCGCGCGTTAGTTTTTCTTTGTACAATTTGAAACCGTTAGCTTGTACTTCCGCTTTAATTCCATAAACAATCCATGTACTTCCAAAATTGAAGGTTTTGTATTTTTTGTTTTCGTCTGTTTTTCTTTGTACATTCTGAACGTGATATTTTATACTTAATGTATAGTCTTGTTGTACTTCCAGTACCAGCGCGTAGGTGTACATCAAGTAGCAGTGTTGTTGTACATCCAGTATCAGCGCGTGTGTGTTCATCCAGTAGCATCGTGTACATCTATTTGCAGTGTGAGTTAACATCCGGTAGCAGCATGTTTGTACATCCAGTAGTAGTAGCAGCATGTACATCCGATAGTATTGTTTTTTGTACATCAAGTACCATCATGTACATCCAGTAGATGCGAGATGTACACTCAGTAGCAGCGTGTACATCCGGTAGTATTGTTTTTATACATCAAGTACCATCATGTACATCCAGTAGACGTGAGATGTACATTCAGTAGCAAGGTGTACACGCTGAAACAATTAGATTGTACATCCACTAGCGTGTTATGGTGTACATCCAGCCAAGAGCATTAGGAGCGTGTACATACGGTGGTAGTGTTGGTGTACATCAAGTACCATCATGTACATCCAGTAGTAGTGAGATGTACATCCAGTAGCATCGTTGTGTACATCGAGCAACAGTAGCATAGTGTACATCCAGTGACAACATTTTTGTACATCCAGTAGCAACATTTTTGTACATCTAGTAGTAGCAGCGTGTACATGCGGTAGTAGTGTTAGTGTACATCAAGTACCATCATGTACATCCAATAGTAGTGTGATGTACATCTAGTAGCATGTTGTACATGCTTGAACAGCTAGATTGTACATCCAAATATCAGGTACTCAAATATGGACTTGAAATGTAGTAATATGAACGACAAAAACATAATAATTGGTATCTTGTGTTGTTTGTTCTGTATGAACTCTCTTTATCTATTCCTCTTCCTCCTGTGAGTCATCTCCTTGATCTCCAAATATCAGGTACTCGATTCCGCATCTTATTCTGCCATTATGATAATGGGGTCCTCTGGTTGCTTGGTTTTGTGATGAAGTCGAGTTGTTGTTATTTCTTCTGTTTGTTGTATTCTGTTGCTGTTGCGGCTGCTCTTGGTGCTGTCTGTTTGGTGTACCTTGTTGCTGTTGTGCAGTTTGTTCCTGCTGGCTGTTACTTGTTTGCTGATTATTCTGTCTGTTTGCAGCTGCTTGCATTTCAGCTTTCAGGACACTGCAAGAAGTTCTAAATGACCGCATGTTATGTTTCTTGCCCTGTTGCTCTTCTCTGATCCAGGCTTTGGTCTGTTTCCCCTGTTTGTACTTCTTCTCGTAGTTATTGGTGGATCATGTAGCCTGTCATCTTCGTTATTGTGTATGGCTTCTTCTGTTGCTTTTTTCTACCCTGCCAGCACTGCCATTACTTTTGTTTTCATGTCTCGCATGCAATCCACCATCACTGTGTATGCTTTGTCCTCAGGACATGCTAGGTTGCATATTTCTACCATGCTACTCATTGCGCCTGCAAACCTTATAGTTTCCTCCGTGTTGGAAACATCCACATCATCTCCAAGTGTTTGCAATTCTAACTCGATATCTTTTCTCCATCTTGGAATGACAAAACTCTCTGGCAAGTGAGTGATTCCAAGTTGCACCATTACCCTAATTACATGGCAACAGTGTATCCCATCTCTCTGCATTTTCTTGCAACTGCAGTTGAAATTCTTTTTTTCTTCGTTGTAATACACATCAAAGTATTTTCTTCTGAACTCCATTTTGTTATACTCGCTCACTCTCTGCAATTGGATGTGGCCTGGTGGTTCTGTTTTGTAAATAGCAAATGCAGTGCTATTTGTTATTTCTATCTGAAATTTCAGGAAGATGTCATGTGTGTATGCCTCAAGAGTCTGCTTCTCAAATGGATGGTGGGTAATTGTTTTTGCTGTTTTCAAAGTCGATTTCAGCTTCTTTTTGTCAAGAGCAGACAAACACTTGTCTTGTATGACTTCATATTGCTCCAGGAATTTTGTTATTGTGTCTGTGTTCCTGTTTGTAGCATTTCCACATGTTGTTCGTGCTTTCGCTACGTCCCGTGCTTGATGAGAATGGATATAATTTATCCATGAAGTATGCTGGGACCCATCTGTTTCTTATTCTGTATAGTTTGCTTAGGTGCTTCTCTCCTTCTGCACTGTGCTTTCTAATGACACTTGTCCATGCTGTTTCAAATTCCTCTGGGGTGAATGTATTCTTTGCTGCAAATCTCAGCTCCTCTGAACAATCTGGGTGCGTTGCGAAGAATGAACCTTGTTTCTGGCTCATTTTTGTTACTATGTGATAGTAACAGTTTCTGTGCGTTGTGTTCTTGAGCACCTCCTGAATCGCTCTCTTCATTGCTTTATCTTGGTCTGTTATGATTGTCTCCGGTTCCTTCCCTCCCATTGCTTCAACAAATGTCTGTAGGACCCACTTGAATGAACCGATTTTTTCATCTTTGAGCAATGCAACACCAAAAAGCACCGTGGACCCGTGATTGTTCACGCCAACAATAGGAACAAACGGCAGATTGTATTTGTTGGTGCTGAATGTTGTGTCAAACGATATGTACTCACCAAATAACTTGTAATTCATGACACACATTGCGTCCATCCAGAAAAGACTTCTTACCCTTTTCTGCTCGTCTTTCTCAGTTGCATAATAGAATCCAGGCACTTTTCTCTGCAGTGTTTTGAATCGCTCAAGGAAATGATCAATGTCATGGTCCTTCTCTATTTCAGTCTGGTGACTTTGGATGTTGCTAAGGTCGATTGCATCAAACGGATGCTGTGGAATCTGTCCCTTATCTTGCGGAATATTAACATCATCTTTCTGGGTGGCAGGCGGCCCATCTGTAGGAGATCAATTAGCTTTCTGTCTAGTGGAGTCATCCTCTTGTGACAGTGTGAGAACCTTATTAGATAATCTGTTGGTTCCAGCGGATGATTGTGTTGTAGATTTACCTTCTTGATAAACCATCCTTTCTCCCACTTATGCACCATTATATTTTCATCACACCCTGTCCTCACCAGTGTGGTTGTTCTCCTCTTCTTGCTAGGATTAACATCCATATTAGTCACCCCTTCCTTGTTGAATGTAAAATACTGGTAGTAGATCTCGTTGTCCTTTCTTGATCTCTTGCTGCTGAATTTCTTTACTGAGAAACCTGATTTTCTTGCATAGAGTGCGTATCTGTAGAATGCATCTTTCAAGGACTTGAAATTTTCACCTTCCTTTGGGATTGTTGCATTCATTATTTCATCGACTGCTGGATAGCTGTCCGCGTCAAAAATTTTGTCCATTTCTTCTTCCATGATGGTTGGAGGCTCTGGGTTTATCGTAGGGTCGTCATCATTCAGAGTGTCATGATTGTTGCATTGATTATTTTCTTGTTTGCTTCCACCCTGTTTTGCTGCTGAGCTCTCTTCCATTGTCTCCTCTTTTTCCTCATCGTGCAGAATGTCATTAGTTTCTTGTTGTCTTTCTGTTTGCTTTGATTTATGCTGCTTCCTTGTGTGTTCCTCTGGTGAACCACTCTGTTTTGCTGCTGAGTTCTCTGTGTATGCTTGCGTGTTCCCTGAGCTCTCTCCCATTGTCTCCTCATTTTGGTAGTCCCCACTGTAATCATGTGTACAATCATAGAATAACATCATTTGAGCCGCATGGTTGTATAAATATATGAAAAAGATGGCTATGTTTTTTTGTATTACCTCTTTTGCTTTCCATTCATCATAGCTTCTCTTGTCTGCTTTTGTGTAACTCAGTGTTGACCCTTCATGTTTTGTTTGCTTACTGGAATTTGACTGCTGGCTGATATCTGCCTGCAATAGTAGCAAGGTAAATTTGTTATAATAGTGTCAAATTTTCTTTATGTTTGTTTCGTAGTAGTAGGTTCTTACCTTGTTCTTTGTGCAGGTGTTGATATTTGCAGTGTAGTCTTCTATTAGTTTGTTCCAAGCAGGTGTTGGCTGTTGATTGTGTAAGCTGCTATCCTGTCTGAAGTTACTTCTCTTCTGTTGTGCTGATGAAGTAGAGCTGGTTTCTTTTACCCTGCATTCCTGTGTCTGTATGGAAAATAATACCAATTGATCAACACTACTGTGCATGAATTTGAAATGAAATATTGTGTGTTTTTATGTCGTACCTCTTTTTCCTTGCTCCCTTCCCATCTTACAGATGCTGCAGTACTCTGTGCTTGCATTGAGTTATCGTATTGATATTCATGCGATGTTTGCTTACTAGAATTTGAAATCTCCCTGTTAATGACCTGCAAATAGAAGTGAAAGTAAATTAGTTCCCTTCTGTGTTGCTGTATTTCTTCAGTATATCTTGTTTAAAAAAATACAGATTGAAAGCAGTGTGAGCCTAATGTTTGCTTTTTAGTGTTGTCAGTAAGCTTAGTTGCAGTTTTTTAGCTTGTTCCTTATCAAGCTGTTTGACTGTTGTATATTACTTTTTCTTTGTGGCAGGACTGGATCATGTGAAAGAGTCGACGAAGCGGAGAATGGTGCTGAATCTGTGAAACCTGATGAGGTATTGTTACTGTTCTCGCCTTGCTTCTTCTTTCTTGCTCCAACTGATCATCTAACGAACGCTTCGAGCAAGAACTATTCTCTCTTCTTTGCAACTCTTTTCTCTCTTTATTGGTATCAAAGCTCGTCTGAGATGGGATTGTTGTACTTCCCTTAGAGATTCTATAGCCGTATTAATCTGGTCTGTATCTTTTCTCGTCTTCTTGTCCTTCTATCTCTGTAGTAATAACTGCAATTTAAACAACAAAGGATTATATTGTAATTAGTACTGGTCATATATCTGGAATTGAAAACATGGTATATAGTGTAATATATATTCTGTACTTCTCTTATATACGGAGTATTAGTGCATACTAGTGGATGTACAACTATTGTAGATGGAATATTAGTGCTTGTACAACTATTTTTCTCCATGTACATCCGGTCAAGAGTGCCCGTACAAACCAATATACTGTTGGGGATCGTGGACAGAAAACAAAAAATTTCCTACCGACGATAACCATAAACTAGCTAAGATCTAACACTAGTAGGAAACTGCCTTTCTGTGTATCACTTTTTGTGGCGCACCAAGTAGCCATGCGCCACAAAAAAATACTTCTGTGGCGCACCAGGCCACATGCGCCACAGAAATGTCACTTTCTGTGGCGCACCTTGCCATGTGCGCCACAGAAATGGTGCGCCACAGAAAGTGACATTTCTGTGGCACATGTATCCTGGTGCGCCACAGAAAGTGACATTTCTATGGCGCATGGAGGTGGGTGCGCCACAGAATATTTTTCCCTCTCACGCATGCCTACCCCCCCTGTGGATCGCCTTTTCAGTTTTGTAAACAAGAAAAGAAAATGATAAAAAATTCAAAAAATAAAATCCTTTCACATGTAGTTTCGTTTTAGTGTCTAGTTGGTATTGAAATTTTGAAATATGAATTTTGACCTTTTTTTTGCAAAAAACAGAAAAAAAAGTTTGAACGGCCATAACTTTTGCATACGATGTCGAAAAATGCGTTTAATATACCAAAAAAATCGTGAGAAAAAAGGAGCTCCATTTTGTTGCAACTGCAGTTGAAATTCTTTTTTTCTATAGCCGTATTAATCTGGTCTGTATCTTTCCTCACCTTCTTGTCCTTCTATCTCTGTAGTAATAACTGCAATTTAAACAACAAAGGATTATATTGTTGTTGCGTTAGAAACGCGTCACACGAACACGTCCTCGTGTACCCGCGGCGCCGGGGGAGATACTCCGCAACTCGCCCCGCGGGAGGCCTGCTTCCAGCGCGATACGCAAGACAGCAAACAGGCGCTTTTTAGACCAGACGCCCCAGCCCCTCGGGAAGCCCCGTCTGAGGAAGCCGGCGACGATTGGTTGAACTAAGCCGGACTTGGCCGCTCTCAGCTCGGTTTTCGATATCCGGTGAAATCTACGCGAAGTCGCCGAACAACGGAAGCATAAACAAGGGTTTGAGGGAAAAAAGTAGGTTGTATTGATAGGTTGTCGATTGTTTGCTTAATTTCAATCGGCCGTCACCTCTCACATATATATGAGGCGGCTGGACTTCCCGTACAAGTATTGGACTTCTACAAGGCTTACAAATCATAGTCTAAGTCAAATCCATCTCTAAAATAGGCAACTTTTGGCCGGCAACGTTGGCTTCAAACTTGCTGGCTACTTCGGAAAGTTTCCTTTTGCCTTCCGTATTGGCTTCCAACTTGCTGGCTACTTGGAAAGTTGCCTTTTTTCCTTCCGTATTGGCTTCAAACTTGCCTTCTTCCTTAGAGACGAGATATCTTGATCGGCTTCGTATTAGACTCGGATTTCAGCATCTGTCCGGCTTCTTTTAGAAAGTTGCCTCCCATTTTCCAGCCTCGATCTTGGAAAGTTGTCTTCTCTCTTTCCGCCTTGATCTTGACCTTGAAAGTTGTCTTCTATTTTTCTGCCTTGATCGGTGGAAAGTTGACTTGCCGGCTGGTATTGACAAAGTTGGCTTTATGCCGCCTTGTCTTGACAATGTTGACTTCTTTTCTGCCGCCTTGTCTTGACAACGTTGACTTCCTTTTTGCCACCTTGTTTTGATAAAGTTGGCTTTGCCACCTTGTTTTGACAAAGTTAGCTTCTTTTCAGCCACCTTCACTGCTTTCCTTTGACTTAGCTCGCTATGTCTTCAGGCAACTTTGCACTCCTGAATCCAGCTTCCGCCTTGTTCCGGTTGCCGGATTATTGGCGGCCTTCTTCCGGCCGTCTTTTCCTGGAAAGTTTCCCAGATCACCATTTTAGCCTTCTTTGCTGCCTTCTTTAAGCCGCCAAGTCTTTCTTGAACCTGAAACTGGCAATCTGCCAAAAACGGGTGCTAACAATTGTAATTAGTACTGGTCATATATCTAGAATTGAAAACATGGTATATAGTGCAATATATTTTCTGTACTTCTCTTATACACGGAGTATTAGTGCATACTAGTGGATGTACAACTATTGTAGATGGAATATTAGTGCTTGTACAACTATTTTTCTCCATGTACATCCGGTCAAGAGTGCCCGTACAAACCAATATACTGTTGGGGATCGTGGACAGAAAACAAAAAAATTCCTACCGACGATAACCATAAACTAGCCAAGATCTAACATTAGTAGGAAACTGCATTTCTGTGGATCACTTTTTCTGGCGCACCAAGTAGCCATGCGCCACAAAAAAATACTTCTGTGGCGCACCAGGCCTGACATTTCTGTGGCGCACCTTGCCATGTGCGCCACAGAATGTTACTTTCAGGGCGCATGGGGAGTGTGCGCCACAGAAATGTCACTTTCTGTTGACATTTCTGTGCCGCATGTACCCTGGTGCGCCACAGAAAGTGACATTTCTGTGGCGCATGTGCTCGCCACAGAAAGTCACATTTCTGTGGCGCATGGAGGTGGGTGCGCCACAATTTTTTTTCCCTCTCACGCATGCCTACCCCCCTGTGGATCGCCTTTTCAGTTTTGTAAACAAGAAAAGAAAATGATAAAAATTTCAAAAAATAAAATCTTTTCACATGTAGTTTCGTTTTAGTGTCTAGTTGGTATAGAAATTTTGAAATATGAATTTTGACCTTTTTTGCAAAAAACAGAAAAAAAAAGTTTGAACGGCCATAACTTTTGCATACGATGTCGAAAAAATGCGTTTAATATACCAAAAAAATCGTGAGAAAAAAGGTGCTCGATTTCACCCGGGTTTACCCGGTGAACTTTTCTCAGATTCGGCAAATTCCAAAAGAGTAAAAAGTTATTTCAATAAGAAGAATTTTTTCTACAAAATCAAAGAAAATCAAAAAAATTGGAAAAAAAATTCTGTGGCGCACGGTGGCGGGTGCGCCACAGAATTGTTGGGCGGGATTTCGAATCCCGCCGGTGCCCTTATATTATCTTGTTTCTCTCCTTTCTCCTTCTCTTCTTCTCTCCTCCACTTCTCCTCCACTTCTCCTCTCCCTTCTCCTCCACTTCTCCTCTCCCCTTCTCTCCTCTACCTCTACTTCAACTCAACTCCGGCGACCTGCTCCTCCTCCTCCACCACCTCCGGCGAGCTTCTCCTCCTCCACCACCTCCGGCGAGCTTCTCCTCCTCCTCCTCCTCCACCAACTCCGGCGAGCTTCTCCTCCTCCTCCTTCTCCACCAACTCCGGCGAGCTTCTCCTCCTCCTCCACCAACTCCGGCGAGCTTCTCCTCCTCCTCCACCAACTCCGGCGACTTCCTCCTCCTCCACCAACTCCGGCGACCTCCTCCTCCACCACCTCCGGTGACCCCCATCCTCCACCCACCACCGACCAAGCCACCTACGGCCATGGCCACGGGCACCATGGCCTCCGACGAGCTCCTGCCAAATTCCGGCGAAATTTCGAAATTCCGGCGAAATTCCGGCGGACAGATCTACATCCAGATCTAGATCTGGCCGCCCTTTTTTTGAAATTCAAAAAAACTTTTGTGGCGCATGGTAGTGGGGTGCGCCACAAAAATATTTCTGTGGCGCATGGTTGGGGGTGCGCCACAGAATCTTGCACTTTTCTGTGGCGCATGGGGGACGTGCGCCATAGAATTAATATTTTTTTGGCGAGGATTTAGTGGCGCACCCACCATGCGCCACAGAAAGGCCTTTTGGCGCGCCACTAAAAGGCCTTTTCCTAATAGTGTAACTATGCAGATATACCGTAATGGAGGGGATCGATGTACATACCCTTGTAGACCGATAGCGGGGATTACGCTCCCGCAACAAGCGTTGTCGAAGTAGACGACGTAGCCGACCTCGAGGTCACGAAGAACTTGGCGCGACGAAGGCGCCGACCTCAAGGTGGTGAAGAGGAAGAAGACAACTTCCAGTGCCACTCGTGTAGCACCTCGTAGTTCCAGACACGTATGGTGTAGATGACGACCTCCGGGCTCAAGATTGGATCTGGTAACACGGCGGTGTGCGTATAGTGGAGAGACTTCCCTCCTCGTACGCAGCTCCAGAAACGGAACCACACTCAAGGTAGGAGAGAAGAAGAAGGAGATGGGTGAATTTCCAAGGCATGGGGGGTCCCCTATTTAAAGGAGGAGGGGAGGCCTGCCTTGGTGGCTTGGCGGTGTGGGACTATTCCCACACCAGCCGCACCACCAAGGGGTGCGCCGGCCCTAGGTGGGCCCCATGTGACCCACCTAGGCTGGCCGGCCTCCTTCCCCTTTTTTTTCTTTTTCTTTTTAGGGATTTTTCCCTAATGGGCCTCTAAGTCCCATTTAGGTTTAATGCCTTCAAAAATTCGAAATTAATTAAATAAAAAATATATTTAATCACTAATAACACTAATTAATATTAAATACATATTATTTAATTCATTCAAGCTCCGAAACATATTTCGTTGCCTCCGATCAACATCGGACATGTTCCAGAACGCTTTCGGAATCTCCGGTTTCTTTCTCTTATATCCAATCTAATTAAAACGTCACCTACCCTTAAGTGTGTTACCCTGCGGTTCGGGATCACACAGACATGATCGAGATACGTTCTCCGATCAATGACTAACAGTGGGGTCTGGATACCCGTGATAGCCCCTGTGCATCCACGAATGTCTTTTCATCGTTTGAACCTTTATATGTCCAGTCTCATCCTCTTGCCTAGCGATACTTAGATTGTCCGAGCATCGTTATCTGGTATCACGATTACCGAGCATGATCTCGTCATTGAAAAATCTATCTTTCGATGTAGGGTAGGGTCCTGATTTTCACGAATTGAGGGCGGAAGAACGAAGAACACGATGAACACGAAGAACACAAGGGGGAATTCGTGGCAAATACTGGGAATAACTAGCAATGCAACACGGAAGAAATCAACCGGTAACAAATCCCCAAGGGCAGCCCCCGATTCTCAATCTCCAAGCAACCTTACTCTTATGATTGTTTCTCTCAACAGTCAATCCAACCGTCCCAATAGAGTCACCTGAAGATGAATGATTGGCAAGTAATCGCAACTACAAGAAGAGGCTTTGGAATCCACTAGAGGGATCTTCTCCACAAGGAGAGGCCTTGATTCATCTCCACATGGGGAGGCCTTGATTCATCTCCTAAGAGGCATCTCATAAGAGGCATCACCATCATGGGTGGAAAAGGAGCTAAGCTCAACTCACATCTCAGCTTAGTCTCTCCCTAGAAAGGAAGGGGGAAGTGCTATTTATAGCCTTAGTAAAAAAAGGGGAGGGGGGGGGGGGGCGGGCAGGACACGAGTGGCCGGCCTGGGAGCCAGCCTGGCCGGGCTGGAGGCTAGCCTCTCTGGCAGGCCGGCCTGGGAGCCGGCCTAGGCCGGCTGGGAGGCCGGTTGCTTTGGCTGGGAGGCCGACTTGGGAGCTGGCCTAGGCCGGCCTGGAGGCCGGCTATCTCTGGCGTGTGGCCGGCCTGGGAGACGGCCTAGGCCGGGCTGGAGGCCGGCCAGACTGGCTCCGCCACCTCCTTCTTCGTGTCGCTTTCTCCTCCTCTTCCATGCGTACGCCTTGGATGGTATTGAGTCTTGGGCTTCCTCGACATCTCCCTTGCCGTCCGTACTCGTCGTATCAAACCTAGCATAGAAAAGGGGTAGATGCTCACGTAGTATACCATCCAAAGGGGCACGAAATGGGATCTTGTATAGGAAAGAGTTCACCTTTGAGCTCAATGCCGGCTTGTCATATGTTGCGTTGCTTGACATGGTGATGGTCCTAGGTTGCACTACATCATCTTTAATCGTCTGTGATATTACATCCAAGTGACCTAGTCACATGCTTGCAAGCTCATTGATGTAATCTCACCGAGTGGGCCCAGAGTATCTATCCTGCAATGTTGATTGGCAAATCTCGCTCTTGATCACTCGCCTCCACTGCTTCCTTCGGATACCCGAAAGTGTCACCTTTATTGTCACGCTATATAAGACATGCCGTTTGATGCAATCAAAGCACCTTCCAGAAGTAGCGATTTGATATGACCTCACAGTCGAATGTATGAGCACTACGTTTGTATATCTTTTGGGTATGTCTACCACATCATTCACCAAATGACATGACTCCGTTGTCAATCGACGTAATTATCCATGATCAGGAAACCTTGATCATCTGTTGCCCAACGGACTAGTTAAATAGAGGCTACTAGGGACTTGGTTGTTTACATACCACACGTGTATTAATGTTTCCGCTTAATACAGTTATAGCATGGTCAAAAACATATTATGAACAATTGAGATATGACAAATAAATATCTTTATTAATTGCCTCTAGGGCATATCTCCAACAGTCTCCCACTTGCACTAGAGTACAAATTAATCTAGTTTACAACTTGGTAAAAGCTTAACACCTATAGCAATATGGTGCATGCTTGTCTCGTGGAAGAGGTATTTAGTCAACAAATCTCTCACATTAAGATCTGTATGTGCTTTGCAACACTTCTATGTCACCTAGTTTGACATCATCCCGTATCTTATAATAACGGTGAAATATATGCTTTGTCGGTGGAGGGAGACTCGAAATTTTGCGTAGCATTGGCCTTAAAATTCTAAGAAATCTATTAATGGAAACCATGCATGCTCGGGAAAACTACTCAGTCCAATCATAGTTGCTACTTCCGAAGTAGCCATATATTCCTATACCTATGTAGAATATGCGATAGTGCATTCATATGCAACTTCGCAAACTAACCATGTCTTTCTTCAAAACAAAGGACTTCTCCTGCATGAGATTTCTAGTTGTATGTGTCGGCCCAGTGAAATCCAGGGTGTGCTGGGCCTGTCCTATACGGCCCTCGACACTTGATGGCCAATTTTTGCTAAGGACCAAGCCTACGGCTTGGAGAGCCTCGTGAGGCGAATTGCCTCGCGAGGGGATTTGAGGCAGCGGAGGCCTGCGGAGGCCATATCCACTGCTGCCCCCTCTTTAAGGAAATCTCCCCTGGGGAGAGGTCAACGCCGAATTCTCTACAGGGCATCCAAGCCCTCGTGGAGATCGCTTCGCTGCAAAGCAACCTCTGCAGAGCGCACATGGGCTCTGCAGCGGCCGCAGAGTGACGCGCGCCCCTGCGCGCGGTGACGACGACGCCGCAGTTGCCATTTTGGTGATTAAAGGGGTCAATAAAGCTGTGCCACCCGCTCCGGACTACAAGGATTTCCTCTTTGGTGATAAGGGGACCGGCCGGCGCTACGCTCCAAGGCCAACGTCACCGTGGGCACCCCCACGTTCCTCTGCGGCCCCAGCTGGCCGTCCTGCATGGACGGTGGGTACTCTGCTACAGGAGTCAGCTTTACGCTCATGGACCGCGTCCATGGACGTCCGGGCTGCGATGCACCGCGCTCCACCTTCTGCGCCACGTGACAGCCCTACCACAGTGCGAGTGCAAGGAGGGAGCACGGGGCGCCTATAAAAGGAGGCAAGGTGCACCGTAGCAAGGGATCGCATTCTCATTCCAGCATAGCCACTTACGCGCAAGGAAGAAGAAGACCCTTGCTTCCCTTCCTTGTATACACCATTGCCAAAAGAGAGCCTTCGGCAAGCTCATTGTACTGTAACCTCTACAAGCAGTGCAATACAGACAAGCAGGAGTAGCGGTATTACCTCCACACGAGGGCCGTGAACCTGGGTACGGGCTGGTGTTCATCTCTGTCGTGATGTCCCTCCGCTTGCTCGACGAGCACCGTCGCCGTGCAGGTTGAGGGTTGTTTGACCAACGTGTTCAGCCCCTTACACGAACTCTCTTCGTGAGCTTGACTATCCCTGTTTCGTGGGAGTCATTCTCCGACAATTGGCGCGCCAGGTAGGGGGCTGAGGCGCGTCTTCAACCTTCATCGACCTCTGCGCCATGGCGGACACTCGCGCAGCTCGCGCCACCCGGCGGGCGTCAGGCAGGGCAACCACCGAGCCCGCTGCCAACACCACCAACCCTCGCGGCCGTCCCCGCGCCAGCCGTGCCACGGGGCGCAACACCGCTGAACCGCGGGTGGAGCACCCCGAGGACGACGACGGCAACCACGACGACCGCTTCGACGACGACGTCGACCACGGGCACGGCGAGGACGCTGAGTCCTCGCACCCGTCCCAGCGCCACAGCGCCTCCACTCTTGGGCGTCCAGCGCCCAGCCCAAACACCGCGCTGCTCATGGCCGCGGAACTCTTCCGCTACCGTCCCACAGCTGAGGCGCACGACAACTGGCTCGGCCGCCTTCAGCACCTCGTCGACATTGCGGCGGCACCGCGCGCTGCTCCTGCGGCGTCGCGCTCTCTGGTGCACCACAACTCCGGACGCGCTGGAACCACCGCGCATGGCGCACCTCCGCCGCCGCCTCCGCCGCCGCCTCCGCCAGGTCCGCCTCCGGCCGCGGCGCACAAGGCCGCATCCCACGCGTCGTCGCCGCGCGATTGTCAAATCGTGCAGCGGACACCCCCAGACGCGCGGGTGGAAATGGAGCGCCAGAAGGACCTCCAGAAGCGCATCGTGGAGGAAATCGGCCAGGCAGGGCGACAGAACCGCCGTGCTCTTCAGGGGGCATCGCCTCGTACGCCACAGGTTGCGCGGCCTTCACCCGCAACCTGCGGCGCGTCGTCTGGCCACAGAAGTTCAGGCCTGACCTACCCAAGGGCTACGACGGCACGAACAACCCCATCGAGTTCTTGCAGCTCTACACCACCTCCATCCAAGCTGCGGGGGGAGACGACAAGGTCATGGCCAACTGGTTCTCCCACGCTCTCAAGGATTCCGCCTTGTCGTGGCTCCTGAACCTTCCCGAGGACTCCATTGACTCGTGGGAGGAGCTCTGCCAGCAGTTCGTTGCGAACTTCAAGGGCACGTACGAGCGCGCCCTCACCTACAACGACCTGCGAGCTGTGCGCCAGAAGCCTGGCGAGACCCTCCGCAGGTACATCCAGCGCTTCAGCCAAGTCCGCAACAAGATCCCGAACATCCCGGACTCGCACGTCATTGCGGCCTTCAGAGAGGGCGTCACCAACCACAGGATGCTCGAGAAGCTCGGCATCCATGATACCCTCTCCTCCGTGGTGAAGCTCTTCGACATCGCAGACAAGTGCGCCAAGGCAGAAGAAGGGCTCCTCTTCGTCAAGGTGGGCTCGACAGACGACCCTGTCGAGGGATCCAAGACCCAGAAGAGGCGTGACGAGACAAGCGCAAGCCTACCGCAGTCCTGGCAGCTGAACCCGACGCCAAGCATGTTCGCGAGGACTCTCCAGAGGCTGGCAAGAAAGGTGGACAACCGCCCGTTCTGCATCTACCACAACAGGCGCGGCCATGCGACAGAGAACTGCTATGACCTCAAGCAACTGAGCAAGAAGCGTGAGCAAGAAGAGGCAGCGGTGGCCGCGGCAGAGGCCGTGGTTACCGCAAAGGTGGACGCAAGGGCAACTTCCAGAGGCCTCAGGGAACTCAGGCGAATGCCGCCGAGAAAAACAACAATCTGCCCGACGAAGAGCCTGGAGGCTACCAGGCCCCCAAGGGTGCCATGGCATGCATCCTCGGCGGATCCCAGGCGCCCAAGTCGAACAACCAGTTCAAGCAGTTCGCTCGCGAGCTCAACGCAGCGCTTCCCGGGGTCGAGACGTCCCGCCCCCTCAAGTGGTCCCAGTACACCATCGCCTTCGACGCCAAAGATCACCCCAAGTCTACAAAGACTGTGGGCACCCTCCCGTTGGTGTGCACCCCCACCATCAACAACATCGCCGTCGGCAAGACGCTCATTGATGGGGGTGCAGGCCTAAACGTCATCTCTGTCGAGACCTTCGAGACGCTTCAAGTGCCCTACGAGTGGCTCATGCCCTCCAGGCCCTTCACCGGGGTCACCAGCGGCTCAATCTCGCCTCTGGGGCAAGTGAGGCTCGCGGTCACTTTGGCACGCAGGAGAACTACCGCACCGAGCTAATTGACTTCGACGTCGCGCACATTGGCCTGCCCTACAACGCCATCCTCGGCTACCCCGCCCTCGCGAAGTTCATGGCCGTCACGCACCACGCCTACAACATGGTCAAGATCCCTGGCAGCGGTGGCACCATCACCATACGCGGTCACGTACAGGACGCCACGCGCGCCGTCGAGATCGCCTACAAGGCCGCTGCCATGGCATTCCCCGCTGACGAGGACATGGAGCCTCTCGAGAGGCCCAAGAAGAAGAAACAACTGTTCACTCAAGAGCAAGCATCTACAAAGAAGGTGTCGCTGAGCACCAGCGGCTCGGGGGCTGAAGGCTCGGGGGCTAGCGTCACCATAGGCGCTGGCTTGCCTCCCAAATAGGAAAGCGCGCTCGTCGCCTTCCTTCGGGCAAATTCTGACATGTTCGCATGGACTCCGTCAGAAATGTCCGGTGTACCAAGGGAGGTGATCGAGCACCACTTAGCCGTGTGTCCAGACGCACGCCCTGTAAAGCAAAAAGCGCGGAAACAAGCCCCCGAGAAGCAAGCGTTCATCATCAAAGAAGTAGAGAAGCTGAAAGCAGCAGACATCATTCGAGAAGTTGCCCACCCCACTTGGCTCTCCAACGGTGTGGTTGTCCCAAAACCCAATGGAGGAGGCCGGCTCTGCATCGACTACACAGACGTGAACAAGGCTGCCCCAAGGATCCATACCCCATGCCAAGGATAGACCAGATTGTGGACTCCACCGCCGGCTGTGATCTCCTCTGTTTCCTGGATGCCTTCTCAGGCTACCACCAGATCAAAATGGCCAAGGAAGACGAGGAGAAAACAGCATTTCTCACCCCTTGTGGTGTGTATTGCTACACTTGCATGCCCTTTGGCCTAAAAAACGCCGGCGCCACCTTCCAGAGGCTCATGAGGATCGCCTTGGGGGCTCAGATGGGAAGAAATGCAGAAGCTTATGTCGACGACATCGTGGTCAAGTCTCGCGAGGGAGACACTCTCTTGAAGGATCTCGAGGAAACCTTCGCCAGCCTGCGCAAGGTGAACATCAAGTTAAACCCCGCCAAGTGCGTCTTCGGGGTGCCTTCAGGCAAGCTCCTCGGGTTCCTCGTGTCCCACCGCGGCATAGAAGCAAACCCTGACAAGATCAAGGCTATAGAAGACATGCAGCCACCTCGCCGCCTCAAGGACATGCAGCGCCTAGCAGGATGCATGGCCAGCTTAGGCCGCTTCATCTCCAAGTTCGGCGAGAGAGCCTTGCCATTTTTCAAGATCATGAAGAAATCCGGCACCTTCAAGTGGACTCCAGAGGCTGACGAAGCATTTAAGGACTTGAAGAAATACTTGGCTAGCTCACCAGTCATGGTAGCCCCCAGGGCAGGCGAGCATCTGAAGCTGTACCTAGCAGCCACTCCACAAACTGCTAGCGCCGTCCTGGTGGTGGAAAGAGAAGAGCCAGTTCTCCCCAAGAAAAGCACTGCCACACCAAGTCCAGAACCTCCCGACGAGGGAACAGTCTCTCCAGACCCAGCGCCAGGCCCACAGCCTCAAGTCGAGCCCTCCACGAGCACCCTGCCGAGGCTCCTCCACAGGCAAACCTCGCCAAAACTCCTGAGGAGCCTCTCGAGGGAGCCGACGCTGCTGCACCATCAACGACCCTCGTCGAGCATCCAGTCTACTTCGTCAGTACTGTACTGCGAGATGCTCGCGAGCGGTACCCAGTGCAGCAGAAGCTCCTCCTCGCGCTACTCATCGCCTCCAGGAAGCTGCGCCACTACTTCCAGGGTCACCCCATCACGGTGGTCACGTCCTTCCCCCTGGAGCAGATCCTGCGCAACCCCAACGCTACTGACCGCGTCGCAGGTGGAACATTGAGCTGCAGCCATTCAACTTGCGCTTCGACACCACAAGAGTCATAAAAGGGAGAGCGCTGGCGGATTTCGTCGCCGAGTGGACAGACCCAACTCCTGAAGAGCCTCGCGAAGAAGAAACCGCGTCATCGGGAGATACAATGCCAAGCCACTGGACCATGCACTTCGATGGAGCTTTCGCCTGCCGCAATGGTGGGGCTGGCGTTGTCTTAACCTCACCAAAAGGTGACAAGCTCTACTACGCCATCCAGCTGTGCTTCACAATAGACAAGATCTCCAACAACATCGCCGAGTACGAGGGCCTCCTCGCCGGGCTCAGAGCCGCAATCGCCCTTGGCGTCAAGCACTTACTCATAAAGGGTGATTCCCAGCTCCTGGTTAACTTCTCCAACAAGAGCTACACGCCTAAAGACGACCACATGGCCGCCTACCTTGAAGAGGTCCGCAAGCTCGAGAAGCACTTCAGGGGCATGGAGCTCATGCACATCCCGCGAAAGGAGAACCAAGAGGCAGATGACATCGCCAAGCGAGCATCACGAAGGCAGGCCCAGTCGGCCGGCGTGTTTGAAGAGAGACTCTCCAAGGCGTCCATAAAGCAGCCACAAGAAGCAGCAGCCGCAAGCACAGACGAAGTACTCCCACCACCTCCTATAGGTGGGGCACCCAACTGCGGTCCATCCTCAGGGGAGCGTCTGCTGCTGGCTATGGTGCACCAAGAGACAGGCTGGGTTGACGAACTCAAAGACTACCTGCTGAAGGGAGTCCTTCCTGAAGAAGACGCGGAGGCAGAACGAGTGGCTCGACAAGCCAAGTCATACTACATCCTCGAGGGAGACCTGTACCGCAAGCGCCCAAATGGAATTGCACTCAAGTGCGTCCCCCCCGAGGAAGGCCGCATGCTGATCAGAGACATTCACAGTGGAGAGTGTGGCCACCATTCCTCTGCACGCACCCTGGCAGGCAAGGTCTTCAGGAGCGGTTTCTACTGGCCCCAAGTGCTTCAAGATGCCACCACCATCGTCCATCTTGCGATGCGTGCCAGTTCCACGCCAAGCAAGTTCATCAGCCTGCACTGGGACTCCAAACCATCCCGCTCTCGTGGCCTTTCGCGGTCTGGGGCCTTGACATTCTGGGACCCTTCCCGAGATCACAAGGGGGCTACCGCTTCCTCTTCGTGGCAGTCGACAAGTTCACCAAGTGGGCAGAGGTTGAAGCAGTGCGCAGCATACCGGCCAGGGCGGCAGTAAAATTCATCAGAGGCCTGGTCTGCCGCTTTGGTGTGCCTAATCGCATCATCACCGACAATGGCTCACAATTCACCAGCGGCATCTTCAGGGCCTACTGCGAGAGCCTCGGCACCAAGCTCTGCTTCGCCTCGGTGGCTCACCCACAGAGCAACGGCCAAGCCGAGCGAGCAAATGCTGAGGTCCTCAAGGGCCTCAAGACAAGAGCTTCAATCGCCTGAAGGGCTACGGCAAGGGCTGGATAGACGAACTCCCGTCCGTGCTCTGGTCCATCCGCACGAACCCCACGAAGCCCACTGGTGAGACGCCATTTGCTCTCGTGTATGGAGCTGAAGCAGTCCTCCCCACAGAGATCAAGCATGGATCCGCACGGGTCCTTGCCTTCAACGAGGACGATCAAGCAGACCTCCACAGCGACGACCTGCTACTCCTTGACGGGTTGCGCCGCCGTGCCGCCCTCAGGGCAGCCAAGTACCAGCAAGACCTGCGACGCTACCACAGCCGCCACATACGTCCGCGCACTCTCGAGACAGGCGACCTCGTCCTCAGGAGAATCCTCTCCAGGGAAGGTCTCCACAAGCTCTCGCCAATGTGGGAAGGCCCCTACAGGGTCTCCACATCGCCAGGCCTGGCGCGGTACGCCTCGAAACGGAGGACGGCATTCCGGTCAAAAATCCATGGAACATCGCGCATCTACGCAAGTTCTACCCGTGATCATAGTCACGCCAGACATTTTTTGTCTCTAGAGGGAAGCACACAACTTCACCTCCAAGCTTCACAAAAGCTTCTCCTCCCGAGGGCCAGCCCCTCTGAGCTCTCCTGATTACGTGCCGCCGCAGGCCGTGAAGAGTCTCAGCCACTGAATGTGGTCCCCATGCCTCGACATGGAAAACTTTATCTTGGTCACACCAAGTGTAATGAACCAATTCGTTTCTCGATGAAACATTGCGCTGAGGCGCCGCTATGTAATATTTTGGTGGTGAGTTTTACTTTTCATCATCTTAGTTCATTTCGCGCTTATATTCTTCCCCATGCGCACCTCGCGAGCGGGGGCTGAGTACGGTGACTGTGCCTCAAGAGCACCCCAACAGCACCGCAAAATCCAAAGGATCCGAGCTCTAGCACGTGAGCACGCTCTCACGCCTGTTACCTCCCCAAAGAGCTCTGGCCCATGGGCTTGCTCCCAAAACACGCCACCTCACCAAAGGACCTTGGTACTTACTCTCCTCGCGAGATACCCATGAGGAAGCCTATAAGCGCGCATGGGTGTTTACTACCATGTGCCCGCTTTGGGTCTGCCTCTCTAACCAATACAGGGAACAAGAAGTCCTCCCCAAGGTCGAGAAGTCACGCTCCGACCCCTAGAAGGGAGCGCACCATCAGGGAAGCCAACGCCCTCTACGAGGCCAAAGTCTCACCAAGCTAAGTCTAGCGCTTGCGCTCCTCAGAAGTGTTTTCTCCCTCTCACGGGCACCTGTCGCCCCTCGAGCGGTTTTTTCTCTCTCACACTCCATGGACTGCTTGTGCGTCAAAGGGGAGCCCTCGAGCACCGCGACTCGAGAGCCCTTACCTCTCCAAGCCTTAAACACCCCCCGGCCTTGCCGAGTCACGCTCCGGCATACCGTAGCGGCGGTGTCATAGCGCAAAGAGACGGGTCCTGACGACGTAGAGCGAAGAAAGACATGGAACAGGGACAAAGGACCCTTCGAGGGGCACACACACATGTTTGCATACGATTAAAGTATCTTACAAGCCAGCGTGAATTAAAACAAGTCTTAAAACAAAGATAATTGCGCCAAGCGCATCTTGTTGCAGGAGTGGCCTAGGCAGAGGGTTCACCATCGCCGCCTCTTCAGCCTTCTCTTCTTCGGCGCCTTCATCCTCCTCAGCGGCCTGCTCCGCCTCAACCCTCTTGAAGCGGTCGACGTAATCGTTGACCTCTTCTCGAACCAAGTTGGAGAGCTCCCAGGCCGGATCTCCCTCGATGGGCTCGGTCACTGACTCGAAGTCGAAGCCGGGGTGAAGGCGCTGGAGGTTGGCGAAGACGCGATCGATCGCCACGGTCAAGAGCTTGCGACACTCCTCATCACAGGGCCAAGCGCGGCTCCCTTGAGCGCTTTAGAAGACCAGCTCGCCCTCTTCATCGGAGGCGCCTCGGGCAGGTCAAAGAAGGCACTCCGGCTGCCAAATTTCATGAGGAACCAGCGCTTGCGGAAGTCCTCCACCCTCTTCGTCACATTGGTCACAATGTTCTCGCCGTTCCGCGCGATGGGGATGTATGTGCCCTTCATACCCTCCGCGATGCGGAAGGACACGCACCCTGACCGCTCCTTGTTCGCCGTGAACCGGAGCGCGTAGAAGCTTCGGAAGAGGTCCACCGAAGGTGGGATGCCGATGTATGCCTCGCAGAGATAGGCGAAGATGGCGAGGACAAGGATGGAATTAGGATGGAGATGAAGGACCTGGATCTGGTAGCGCTCCAGAATCGCCAGGAAGAAATCGGAGAAAGGAGGCACAAGCCCGGCGAATAGGTGTGCATGAAGATGGGGTAGAAGTCGCCGAAGGAGTTGTCCGCCGGCTTAAGCACCGTAGCGCCGTGCTCGTTGGTCGCTGAAGCCACCATGTGACGCACTTTCTCCAGCTGCGCCTTCTTCTTAAAGCGGAAGCCGGTCAGAGCCGGCTCGAAGTCGCCGACCTGCTGCGTCGCGGCAGGTTCGCCGCCCTGCACCACGGTTTTGCCTTTCGAGGCCGCGGAAGCTTTCTTGGGCACCATTGCCGCAGGATTGCAAGGGGGGAGGTGCGTCGAAGACACAGGAGCGCAGGCGTCAAGAGCAAGGAGACGGGCGCGCAAATGAGGCAGTAACTGCTGCCTGAACCGGTGCTGCAGGCTTTATTCCCCTCCGAGCAGTTACCGAGACGTGGTGGGACCCCCCACTACGCCCATCATCTCCGAGGAGAACGTGTCGTCGCGGCGTAACTGCCCTGCACGTGTCTCAGGCCGGCCGGACACTTTGGGCCCATGACGGTTCGCCTGCGTCCATCGGACTACATCGTGCCCATCATGGGCCCGGGGGCTACTGTCGGCCCAGTGAAATCCAGGGTGTGCTGGGCCTGTCCTATACGGCCCTCGACACTTGATGGCCGATTTTTGCTAAGGACCAAGCCTACGGCTTGGAGAGCCTCGTGAGGCGAATTGCCTCGCGAGGGGATTTGAGGCAGCGGAGGCCTGCGGAGGCCATATCCACTGCTGCCCCCTCTTTAAGGAAATCTCCCCTAGGGAGAGGTCAACGCCGAATTCTCTACAGGGCATCCAAGCCCTCGTGGAGATCGCTTCGCTGCAAAGCAACCTCTGCAGTGCGCACATGGGCTCTGCAGCGGCCGCAGAGTGACGCGCGCCCCTGCGCGCGGTGACGACGACGCCGCAGTTGCCATTTTGGTGATTAAAGGGGTCAATAAAGCTATGTCACCCGCTCCGGACTACAAGGATTTCCTCTTTGGTGATAAGGGGACCGGCCGGCGCTACGCTCCAAGGCCAACGTCACCGTGGGCACCCCCACGTTCCTCTGCGGCCCCAGCTGGCCGTCCTGCGTGGACGGTGGGTACTCTGCTACAGGAGTCAGCTTTACGCTCATGGACCGCGTCCATGGACGTCCGGGCTGCGATGCACCGCGCTCCACCTTCTGCGCCACGTGACAGCCCTACCACAGTGCGAGTGCACGGAGGGAGCACGGGGCGCCTATAAAAGGAGGGCAAGGTGCACCGTAGCAAGGGATCGCATTCTCATTCCAGCCTCGCCACTTACGCGCAAGGAAGAAGAAGACCCTTGCTTCCCTTCCTTGTATACACCATTGCCAAAAGAGAGCCTTCGGCAAGATCATTGTACTGTAACCTCTACAAGCAGTGCAATACAGATAAGCAGGAGTAGCGGTATTACCTCCACACGAGGGCCGTGAACCTGGGTACGGGCTGGTGTTCATCTCTGTCGTGATGTCCCTCCGCTTGCTCGACGAGCACCGTCGCCGTGCAGGTTGAGGGTTGTTTGACCAACGTGTTCAGCCCCTTACACGAACTCTCTTCATGAGCTTGACTATCCCTGTTTCGTGGGAGTCATTCTCCGACAGTATGGGTCAGTGTCATAACTTGCATCATCATAACCCTTTTACGGCAAGTTGTCTCTTCACTCTCTCCCATACAAGAAACATATCTTCAGTTCTCATTAGACACTGAAGGATATACTTAACGTTTGTTCATTGATCCATCCAGGGATCACTTTAGAACCCGTTCTTCAACCAAGAACTTGGGTCACACCAAGTCGAGCTTTCAGTATGATAGAATCTATGGCTGAGGCATAGAGGATGTGGGACATCCATTTCTTTCAATAACTATCGCTGAAACTGCCAAGATAATCTTAATATTTTACCTAGTCATTCAAGTAAGAAACTTTTCTTTGCTTGTTCTATTCTCAAACATTTCAGAATCTTAACCTAGGAAAATATTCCAACCTAATGTTATTAAGCCCTCTTGATCTATACAAATTACAGATTTAAAGCCTAATACTCTAAACTTCATTCATATAAAATTTAATCACTTAAATAATCATTTATACTTTACTAGAGGAGCTATATCATTCTTAATATGTCATTACATATAAAATCAGGAATGACACCTAGCTCTCACTTAAATACGCATCCGTATATAAGAGCAGGGAATTTCCTTTTAGCTCCCACTCAAATATGCCATTCACATATAAGATCCAGAAAAGCTACTTAGCTCCCACTCAGTTCTTTCTAAATGCAGGTTTCTTCAACTATTTTGGACAACTCCAAAATCCTTTGATCACATTTCTCAAAGTGAAGATTCCAGCTCCGATATGCTTACTTCAGTCCATGAATGGACAACTGAAGTTTGCATACGTGTCTAGCATCCTTAGGATCAACCAAACCTACTCGTTGTACCAATTACAACTCTTCCTTAATGTTGCCATTAGGGAACACGGTTTCTTTATCCACCTATCAATTTCTCAATTGAAAATAATTGCTAGAACAATCCTAAATAGACTCAGGCATTGTCACTTGAGACTAAATCTCGTTGTGGTCAACTTTTGAATTTGTCAAAACTGTTTTATGACAAATCGATCCTTATAGACGGTTGTCTTTCCGTCAGTGTCAATTTTGTCATAAGATTCCATTTACTCTCAACGGCCTGAATGTCATCAAGAAGATTTACCTAAGTCATTACTTAGCAAATGGATTTTATCTCGGATTAAATATGGCTCATAGCCATTTCTCGGACTTAGGTCCACCATCGCTTCTTTGTAGTTCATAGGTTTTTCATGTTCCATTAACATGACGTTCACAACAAGATAGTCATAGCACATGGTGCGGAAACCATTCTCGTATGCCTACGATCTTAGTACGAGTTTAGAGCATCATGATCATTATCATTAGCTTTCTTTCATCTGTGGAGGACGATATCGGAAAAATTTCCGGTATCGGAACGGTTTCCGTTGCATCACTCTGATGTCTAGAGAGAAAGTTCATTAACTCCGTCTTGCTCTAATTTTTTCCCCACTTATACCTTCGGACAAGTAACTATTTCTTTAGTAAAGTCTATTCTACAACAATTTTGCTTTTCTTGTCGTGAGACACGTACCCAACTAATTATTTAGGTACACTACAAAGATTTATCCATTTTAGGTTTGATCGTATCGAAACACTAAAACACCCAAACGACAATCTAGGCTAAAAGCCATGCCATGACTCATATGATATTGCCTCCATGGATTTAGATTGTTTCCCTATTATCTAAGTGAATGTTTTGTTCCTACCGTACGACTCTAATGATCACAATAATTCGATAAGAGATATTATTGATCACACACAATCCAATAACGTGTGATTACAACGTCCTAACACACCATAACATTGTGGTGTTCCATACGACGTAATTTGTGGAACTCTTCTCACATGTCTTCCAATGATATGCCAAACTCTTAACTCAAATCCTTGTTTCCTCGATCTGTATCGCAGGAATTTGATTTTCTCGTTAAGTTTATTTTTACTACATCACTCCGAACTTGTTTGAACTAATCAAACTTTTCATACCAGCATTTCATTAAGTGGATATCCATATATCTACTCAAATCATTGGTGAAGTTTACAAAATAATGATTTCCACTACACGTTAACGTACTTCATTGATCCACACACATCATTATGTATGATTATCAATAAGTTAAATGCCCGTTTCCAGAAAACGGTGTCTTAGTTATTTTGCAAGTGTCAAAAGATCAAAATCTAAGAACTCAGAGGACCATCTGAATGAAGCTTCTTAATGCATATAACATTGACATGACTTAAAATGTTAGTGCCACAATAATATGGTGTCATTATTAAGTTTGTATCTTTGGCATTAATGTTATAAATATGAGAGCTACTACCATCTGGATTCATATAAGAACATTCCATTCATAATCGGTGTACGATCATTAAAGATATTACTCATAAATATAGGACAACAATTTTGTCACTGACAAATATGAATAATTGTCGCGCTCAAGGCAAGACACACTTATAACGATCATGCTAACAAGCGATTAAAAGGAATTTGTTCGAATCCAAATTAATCCAAAAACGGTAGATGCAGAGAGAGAGAGAGAGAGTGTGTGTCTATGGCCATCACAACATTTTGCCTGCCATCATCAGCACACATTGTCTCCTTATCCTTCCAAGCTACCCAAGCAGAAAATCTTGTTTTCATAAAACATGACTAGTATCAAAACTTAGTCACTGCTGCAAGTACTTGTTTAGGTAAAACATTCATAACGCATATATCATATATACACCATCATTGTCGATGACTTTCCGGTGATCTGTTTCATCTTCTTGATTCTTCAATGCAATCAAGAATTCATGAAGGTGAACAATTCCCATTGCATGACATAGTCTATGACAAACCATTTGCATCTGGCAACATTGTCTGTCATCTAGTGATCGAGCTGAGCGAGACGTCTCAATGTCATCAAGTATGACTAATGTCATCAAGTATGACTGCCACATGCTCCTTTAATGCGAGTGTTCTCTTCCATCTTGGTTGAGAAGAAAACCTGATTTACGGTGGATACAGATCATCAGTCTCAGCGACCATTCGAAATGTTCGCGATCTGTCAACACGCACCCATAGTTCATTCTCTATGGGAGAGATCATAGCATAGACTGGACTACGATGAAATTATCCACACAAAACTTGATAATCCAAATTATTCTTTTGTTAGCGGAATCTCCGGTTTTATCTCCTAGCGGGTTTTGTATCAAATAGAGATAATGGTTTAAACAAGGAGTATCCTCAAGCTACGGTATAAAATATGAAGTTTGGACCCACCTTTTTAAGTTTCACAATCACAGGAATGCACCTAAGTTTAAAAGGTCTATCAAACAGGTTATTATCTATAAAGGTTTTGCAAAAATAAAGACTTTGTTCATAATAATATGGGTTCAAGTTTTAATAAAATAAAACTACCAGAATTCCCACTCAAAACAAATATTCCTCACTTCGTTTCAGTGATTACACGATCCTCATCCGATACACTATCCCCGATCGTCACGGCCGACAGCATAGCTTCAAAGGTAGACATCGATATGTCAATCACAACATCTATGTGACTCAGGCTTAACCTTTCGGTCACTGTGTTCCGAGGCCATGTCTGTACATGCTAGGCTCGCCATAGTGACCTATAGCGTATTGCTTGTGCAACATGGCTTACACCCACGTTATGCGAACGCAGATACGTCTGACACCCGATCGTCACGGCCTGCCTCGTATCGGAGAACTTTCGGTGGTGCACGCTATAGGGAGAACACTATATGGTATTTTAGGAGGGATCATCTTATATTACTACCGCCATGTAACTAATATATAACATATATATATATATATATACACACAATATAAGATGCACACAATAACATAACATCAAATGTAATGCGACATGATATGGTCCTTGCGCCAATGGTCTCCTTTGCGCCGACAGTTTATAAACAATTCATAAATCTTACCGTGACCACATCACATTGCCCCTGCAAAATAAAGTTAGACCCTTTCTACTTTATCTTTTGCATATTTTACGTGGCTGCTAGGGCTTTCGCACAAGAACCGTTTCTTACCTACGAATACAACCACAACAGCGATAAGACAATTGTCTCTATTACACCCCTTTTGGGGCCCTCCATTGCAAATGCTATATCAACTATTTTACGAGAGACAGACACCCGCCAGCCACATATACGGTACAAGCCGCATGTCAAGTGCGGAACCAGTCTCGCGTTAGAGTACGCGTAAAGTCGGTCCGGGCCGCTTCATCGAACAATGCCGCGATATGAACAAGTACACGCGAGAGGGTAACAAATGTAGAATCGATGCCCACATTCAACATGAGTTCTAACCGTACAGATATATCTACGCATAGACCGGCTCTGATACCACTGTTGGGGATCATGGACAGAAAACAAAAAATTTCCTACCGACGATAACCATAAACTAGCCAAGATCTAACTATGCAGATATACCGTAACATAGGGGATCGATGTACATACCCTTGTAGACCGATAGCGGGGATTACGCTCCCGCAACAAGTGTTGTCGAAGTAGACGATGTAGCCGACCTCGAGGTCGCGAAGAACTTGGCGCGACGAAAACGAAGGCGATGCCGACCTCACGGTGGCGAAGAGGAAGAATACAACTTCCAGTGCCACTCGTGTAGCACCTCGTAGTTCCACACACGTACGGTGTAGATGACGACCTCCGGGCTCCAGATCCAGCAGAGCAACGGAAGTGGAAGATTGGATCTGGTAACACGGCGGTGTGCGTATAGTGGAGAGACTTCCCTCCTCATACGCAGCTCCAGAAACGGAACCACGCTCAAGGTAGGAGAGAAGAAGAAGGAGATGGGGTGAATTTCCAAGGCATGGGGGTCCCCTATTTAAAGGAGGAGGAGGGAGGCCTGCCTTGGTGGCTTGGCAGTGTGGGACTATTCCAACACCAGCCGCACCACCAAGGGGTACGCCGGCCCTAGGTGGGCACCTAGGCCGGCCGGCCTCCTTCCCCTTTTTTCTTTTTCTTTTTAGGGATTTTTCCCTAATGGGCCTCTAAGGCCCATTTAGGTTTATTTCCTTTAAAAATTCGAAATTAATTAAATAAATAATATATTTAATCACTAATAACACTTATTAATATTAAATACATATTATTTAATTCAGTCGAGCTCTGAAACATATTTCGTTGTCTCCGATCAACATCGGACATGTTCCGGAACGCTTTGGGAATCTCCGATTTCTTTCTCGTATATCCAATCTAATTAAAACGTCACCTACCCTTAAGTGTGTTACCCTACGGTTCGAGATCACATAGACATGATCGAGACACGTTCTCCGATCCATGACTAACAGCGGGGTCTAGATACCCGTGATAGCCCCTGTGCATCCACAAATATATTTTCATCGTTTGAACCTTTAGATGTCCAGTCTCATCCTCTTGCCTAGCGATACTTAGATTGTCCGAGCATCCTTATCCGGTATCACGATTACCGAGCATGATCTCGTGATTGACAAATATATCTTTACTCGTCTGTGATATTACATCGTCGTGACCTAGTCACATGCTTGCAACCTCATTGATGTAATCTCACCGAGTGGGCCCAGAGTATCTATCCTGCTATGTGGATTGGCAAATCCCGCTCTTGATCGCTCGCCTCCACTGCTTCCTTCGGATACCCGAAAGTGTCACCTTTATTGTCACGCTATATAAGACATGTCGTTTGATGCAATCAAAGCACCTTCCAGAAGCAGCGATTTGATATGACCTCACAGTCGAAGGTATGAGCACTACGTTTCTATATCTTTTGGGTATGTCCACCACGTCATTCACCAAATGACATGATTCTGTTGTCAACCGACGTAATTATCCATGATCAGGAAACCTTGATCATCTGTTGCCCAACAGACTAGTTAAATAGAGGCTACTAGGGACCTGGTTGTTTACATACCACACGTGTATTAATGTTTCCGCTTAATACAGTTATAGCATGGTCAAAAAAATATTATGGACAATTGAGATATGACAAATAAATATCTTTATTAATTGCCTCTAGGGCATATCTCCAACATATACCTCACATGTACAACCTGGAACACTTGGATATACTATCGACAAGTATTTTTTTCTCCATGTACATCCGGTCAAGAGTGCCCGTACAAACCAATATAACTATTTTGTACATCCTGAAACACTTGGATGTACTACCTATAGCCCTCTTTTTGTACTCCCTGACATATTAGTGCATGTACAAGTATTTTTTTCTTTTTGTACATTCTGTCAAGAGTGCCCGTACAAAGTAATATAACTAATGTGTACAACCTGAAACAATAGGATGTACAATCAGCACAGCCCACGGTTTGTACTCCCTTTGATATTAGTGCTTGTACAACTTTTTTCTCCTTGTACATCCAGTCAAGATTTCACGTACAAACCAATATTTCTAAATTGTACATCCTGAAACCCTTGGTTTCTCCTGTGCTTCCTTAATATTATAAGTTTGACATAGTAGAATTTTTTACCTGTCTAATTATTTTTGTCATTTGTTCTCTTGTTGGTAGGGTCTTCATCCCTGGTGGTAGCTTGTTTAGCATCATTTTTTCATGGTCTTCGTAGTCCATCTCCTCGGTTGATCCTTTGTCATCCATTCCTGCAGAAGTTGAAGACAAACAAGGAATGGCGTTGGTGTTAGAGACAAAATTAGTTGCTAGTGCTACCTTGGAATTCTCGTTTGTGATGTTAAAATTTTTGTAGTGCTACCTTGGTTATTCCGTCATTGATTGGATATCAGTTTGTGTAATCGAATAAGTTGTTGTTTCTAGTTATTTCCTGTTGGTTGTAGTTCGGCTGAATAGTATTTTATATTTTTGAATTTGATCGAATTGTTTGGAGACACACGAACTAGTCTTAGTAACAAACTATTCGATCACGTAAACGATCCAGTCGATGATAGAAAGTATCGAGTTGACGTGATCAATTATCGATCCTAGTAACGAACTAGTCGATCATGGAAACAATACACTCGATGATAGAAACGATCGAGTTGGTGTGATCAATTATCAATTTGATTGAAAAAAACAATGAAACAAAGGAAGGAGGCAACGAACCGACTGTAGAATCGAGCTAATCAGTTGAAGAAATCGTAAGAATCTTCGGTCGAACTACAGGTTTTGAAGATTCAAAGCAGCTTGCAGAAGTTTGATCCATAATAAGAAGGCAAATACCTCGATTGTGATCGCGTCCTCTTCCTCTTCTCGATCGCGTCCTCTTCCTCTTCTCGATCGCGTCTCGATCGTGTCCTCTATCTCTTCTCGATCGCGTCCTCTTCTTCTCAATCGCGTCCTCTTCCTCTTCTCGATCGCCTGTTTCCATTTTGAAATTTGAATCCGGAAGAGATAGGGACAGAGAGCCTCTGTGTTATGACCTCTTCCAAGTGAGGCCCGTCATCCTTCTCTACATGAGCTGTGACGTGCGTGATGCATTTTGCCTCTTTCCGTTTAACATCTCATTGACGTGTGGGCCCGTCTCCACCTGTCCTCTTTCATTTATATGTGTTCCTTTCCTTTATTTTTTGGCGATTCTCCACCCGTCTCCACGCTCGCCTTTCCTCGATTTCTAGGGTTCGTCGACGCGGCTTTCTCCTTCGGCGCCGCATTTCTTGTCAATTTGATTTTTTTGGCGAAGAGCAATTTGATTTGATTTCTAGGTTTGATTTGATTGATCTTTAATTCTGTTGATGTATATCCCCCGAAGGGAACCCTTTTATTAGTGATTTCGATATCCCCTTCTTATTTCTTTTTCATGTAACTGGATTTGCTTCTTTTTTCAGCCCTGGATCATCCTTCTTCCAACGAATCTTCTCCTCAGTGGTTATTTCTTCTGTCCTGGATCATCCGACTTCCAGCGATTCTACTCCTCAGTGGTTAGAAACTCCGCCTTGTTCAGTTGATGGTCCTAAAATCGTTACTCAGGAATGGATGGTTGCAGAGCAGTTAGAAAAAGAAAGGATTAATTAGGGTCGAGTAGAAAAAACTTGCATTCGATAAATCCGTTGAAGAATATAGAAAGAAGAAAGCAAGGTTAGTTCCGAGTATACTAAGCTCTGTACACCTTGTCTATCTGTTATGTACTTTCTGTGTTATGTTTGTTGTACGTAATGCGTTCATGTGTTTGTTCAACGGTGTACAATTTGTGTATGTATTATGTACTTTTTGTGTTGAGTTAGTTGTACGTATTGCATTCATGTTTTTGTACTTTTCGATTTCTGCTTCCTATACATTGTTTAACTAATACGTGATTCCAGTTTAGGTACATACCTTGTTCTTAACATTTTCTTGATGTACTCCTAGATGTACTCCCATTTTATTTTTTCCAGTGTACAAGTTGTATTTGTTGTACACCCAGTGTGTTATCATGTGTACATCTTGTCTGTCTAGTTTGTACACCCATTATACCTTTGTTGTACTTTGCTAGACTACCTGCTTGTACTTCTTTTATTTATAGGTCAAGTAATATGGCATGTTTTGATCTCATTTTTTTGTTTTGTTTTTCATAGGGCAAGTAACATGGCCGGTTGCAAATTTGAGTTTACTACGAAACTTAGTCTTCCTAAATTTCTTTCTGTCTGGAGATCTTTAACTCCTAGGCAAGAGGATCTTGTGTGTGACATTGGGCAAGGCTCTCTTCTTGGTCTTCATATTGATGAACTTCCAAGAGATCTTGTTGTTTGGATCATACGACATTTCAATCCACAAAAGAACATTGTGGAGTTCTCTGATGGTTCAAGTTTCCGTTTGAACTCCTTGTGTACTCATAAGGTCCTAGGCATTCCTATTGGTGGCCGCCTTATCCCCAACAAGTGTAGTGATAAGTTCAGGGTAGCCATCAGAGAGAGAACTCAATGTGCTAGTCAGACACCATCTATTAACGAGCTTATTGAGTTCCTGAAGTCCGACTTAGATGACGCCGAATTCCAGAGATACTGGATGATGTTTAATATAGTTGTTTTTCTCTGTCCCACAACTTTTGATTGTGTGAGCCCATAGTATCTCTCTGCACTGGAAGGCCCACCTGAAGAGATAGCATCCTATGACTGGTCTTCTGTTGTTTTTTGGAAGCTTCCAAGGTCAATTGAAACATTTATCAAGAATGGCTTTACCGGAGCATTGTGTGGCTGTTTGATTGTTCCATTGGTAAGTACTGTATTTGTTGGGGATCATGGACAGAAAACAAAAAAAATTCCTACCGACGATAACCATAAACTAGGCAGGATCTATACTATGCAGATATACTTATACGGAGGAGAACGGAGTACATACCCTTGTAGACCGAAAGCGGGGATTACGCTCCCGCACAAGCGTTGATGATGAAGCCGACGTAGCTAACCTCAAGGTCGTGTAGAGGAAGAAGACGACTTCCAGTGCCAAACAATGGCACCTCGCGGTTCCACACACGTATGGTGTGGATGATGACCTCCGGGCTCTAGATCCAGCAGAGCAGCGGAAGCAGAAGATTGGATCTAGCAGCACGGCGATGTGCGTGTAGTAGAGAGACTTCTCTCCCTGTACGCAGCTCCAGAAACGGAACCACGCTCAAGGTAGAGGGAAGAAGAGGGAATTGGTGGTTTCCAAGGCATGGGGGGTCCCCTATTTAAAGGAGAAAAGAGGAGACCATCTCACTTGGCTAAGCCATGTGGGACTAATCCCCACATGGCTTGGCCGGCCAGGGAGGGCAGCCGGCCACCTAGGTGGTCTCCATTCGGCCCACCTAGGCCGGCTGGCCTTCTTCCCCTTTTTTCTCCGTTTTCTTTTTAGGGATTTTTTTCCCTAATGGGGCTCTAAGGCCCATTTATGATTTAATGCCTTTAAAAATTTGAAATAAATTAAATAAAATATATTTAATCACTAATAATACTTATTAATATTAAATACATATTATTTAATTCATCCGGACTCCGAAACCTATTTCGTTGCCTCCGATCAACATCGGACAAGTTCCGGAACACTTTCGGAGTTCCCGGTTGCTTTTCTCTCTAAATCCAATCTAATCGTCACCCACCCTTATGTGTGTTACCCCACGGTTCGGGATCAGTCCAGACATGATCGAGACACCCTCTCCGATCAATGACTAACAACGGGATCTGGATATCCATGATAGCCCCTGTGCATCCACGAATATCTTCTATTGTTTGAGCCTTTAGACGTCCAGTCTCATCCTCTTTCCTAGCGATACTTAGATTGTCCGAGCGTCGTTCTCCGGTATCACGATTACCGAGCATGACCTCGCCATTGACAAATCTATCTTTACTCGTCTGTGATATTACATCCCCGTGACCTAGTCACATGCTTGCAAGCTCATTGATGTAATCTCACCGAGTGGGCCCAGAGTATCTATCCTGCTATGTGGACTGGCAATTCCCGCTCTTGATCACTCGCTTCTACTGCTTCCTTCCGATACCCGAAAGTGTCACCTTTATTGTCACGCTATATAAGTCATGCCGTTTGATGCGATCAGCCGTATCTTTCAGAAGCAGAGATTTGATATGATCTCACGGTCAAAGGTATGAACACTATGTTTCTATATTTTGGGTATGTTCATCACATCATTCACCTAATGATATGACTCCGTTGTTAACCGACGTCATTATCCATGATCAGGAAACCTTGATCATCTGTTACCCAACGAACTAGTTAATTAGAGGCTACTAGGGACCTGGTTATTTTTATACCACACGTGTATTAGTGTTTCCGCGTAATACTGTTATAGCGTGGTATTAAAACGTATTATGAACAACTAGTCGTTAACCCGTGCATCTGCATGCACGGGCTAGCAATTTCAAATGACACACACATAGTAGAAGCATCTTATTACATATGGATTATAAACACCGAAAAATATTGGATAAGGATTCTGTAGTACTATTACAAAACCAAAATAATAGTTTTCCATGGAAATTCTGCCTCTTCTACTTTCATGATATTCTAGTAAGATTGGATGGCAAAGATTTCTCATTTTATCTCTTTCTTCTCGCTTTATCTCCTTTCTATTTTCGCTAACGTGAGAGGCATCGGCAGCCTCAACCACAGTTCAAGCTTCGGCTCACGACATGACTTTATCATACCATAATTAACCCATAGAGGAAAACAAAAGAACTTCTTTAATTTGCGCTACTGTTAAAGCAATTTACATATATAGGGTTTGGTGAAATGCTGCTTAATCAAATACGTATTCGAATTTTGGTCAGATTATATCTATATTAATACATAAGTAGCTCTCGCGACGCCATATTCATACATACTTAACTAAATTAATATTGGCAACATGTATGTCTTACATGGCTATTACCATCTGCAAATTATAACACAGCGCTGTACGGGAACAACACCTTGTTGGAATAGAGTAGGCTATGGACAGATACATCCTTGAACACCATGCTTATCCTTGAACTGTACATACACAGTTAGTTTAAATTGATTGACGGAGTACTCAGTTATTGTTGTTCTCAATGCTATTGTGACCTGGAAATTGGAAAGATCCCATGAAATAATACTTTTTTATAGAGCATGAATTTGAACTGATAGTTGATTTTCATTAGAAGCTTACATTGAAGTTATCTTGGCAGCAAACCTGATTAATGCTGAACAATATGTAAAACAGTAAAGTAAATAGTTATAGCTGAAATTCACTTTGGCTCCAGGTGCATTTGTTCACTTCACCGGAAAACACATTTAGAAGTGTAATGTTTTTCAAAAAACAATCGCACACCTTATATGTGCTCAAGTAAAGTTTCTCGAGAAACTGGCATTTATAGTGGCCTTAATTATGTTTGCTTTTAAATTTATCCATGCAAGTGTCAAATTTTAGTGCTTTTAAAATAGGAATGTTATTTCCCACCAAAATGCATATGTTCCACAATTAACAATAACTTCCATATGATATTAATTTTTAATTAAGGAGTCAAATAAAGTTATGTAAATAATACGTCAAGTTGTAGTGTCAAATATATAGTTGTTTTTAGAAGAAGTGCCGCTTCATATTAGAGAAAAACAGAATACTGCTATCGAAGAAGATGCAAATGAGACCATAGATCAAATAACATGAAACGCTACCTGAAAGGATCATAGGACATCACTTGATAAATTTTCCAACTTCTATTGATTCCCTTGCCTCCGTGGTGCATGGATATGGTACACATGTAAATTAATCAACATTTGCTTATATTAGATATGTGTTGGTGCAGAAGGTAATGCATGGCAAGAGACATTACATTTTAACTCTACTTTGATTGGTCCAGCCAAGAAGTTCGGATTGTGTTAATCATGGCAAGGAGTCTACACAGAAATAACGAAGATAGGAGGAATTAAAGAACGATGGACGAATGGTCTACAGTAATTGCGACTGACGCAAGTTGTCTAGTCTTTGTCTACGTGGATAATTATCCAGCAATCAGAACTCTCAACCAAGAAGATTCTTAATCATCAAGAAAATATCTGAAGGAAAAAACGACATATTTGCTATTCGTATAATCCTACCACAAATAAAGAGAGCGACAGGTGTTGTGAAGGATAAATGGTACAGATTATTTTCTCTATGCATTTAGAAATCAAAATATTCACAAAAGCAGAAAAATTGATCAGTTTTATACTGGCTACTTAAAATAGATGTATGAAGATTCAGTTATTAGAACTTCAATTACCCTATATTAGATAACTGACTGCACAGCAAGAAAACAACCATTCGTTAAAGCTATTTTCCTGTATATGTTTTCTTGTAGTCCACTATTGCAGTTCTTTCTTGTGATGGACAAAGTAGGACACCCGAAAATAATAGTTTAATAAATGAAAGATAAACTGAATCATTAGAGCTTGCAATAACAGCCTCCAAACTCTCGAAAATAATATGGATGTAAGTATTTTTTAATCAACAATGACACTTTAAGCACATCCCTTTGACTGTCCAGTATTCTTGTGTGACCTGAACCTCTAAACATTCTTCCACGGCCCTTATACGTATTAGTTATTTTTCTAAACAAAGATAGGGTGGTCGGCCTATATGATAGTTTATGGATGACAAAGCTGCAATTAGAAATAATGACATAAATGTGAAGCTGTAAATTGATGCTTATCATGAATTCAGATATATTACCTTTTTGCACACTGTATTGACGACCAATGAAACCCCAGTTCTGAATAGAGGAGAGCTCTAGAAAATAATAGAAATAATACAGAATCAGCGTGTTTCACAAATGCACACTTCTGCCGTAATTTTAATACCACTTGTATAAGAAAAGCATACCATCGTTACCATCTATACACTGCACTCTGAGATGGCTACTTCTACTTCAGTTAGATGCAGAAATAGGATATGATTAACCACTAAAACTGAATTTAAGTAATTACAGAACTGGACTGCAACGTGGTCAGAACATAGGACCTGGGGAGACACGAAGCTGCTTGATCGGATCCTACCTTTTTCATGAAGCTGCTGATGTGTGATTGCAAGGAAAGGAGACGCAGCGAAACGGTTGATGAGGAACGGAGGTGGTAGGTGTCGAGGAGACGGCGGCGGAGACAAAGCAGATGTGGTTAAGGATCGACTCTGCGATTAATCAGAAGGAAGAAAGCTTGCAGCACGTGACAGTTAACCGGAAAGGCGACGCCCGCTGGCGGAGATCGACGTGCAGCTCGAACCTGTCTGGCTTCGGCCGCTGGCCAGATACCTGCTTCCGCCGCGCGGCCTCGCCTGCCCGGCCTCCCCAACACCAGGGTACCATCTAGGGTTAGAGATGTCCAGACACACGTACGTACATGTCTAGATTGAAGGGATCGGTGGATTCCGCGAGGACGTTGTTTCTTTTCCATCCCGTGAAAGATTTCTCTCGAGGCGTGCACGTGGGATAGAACGTGAGGACTCTTTTTGTCTATTCATCTGACGGCTCTACATACCTAATGCGAAAGATCGGATGGTTAATTTTCTTAGTTGTTGACGATTAACGTGGTGCTTCCGTTGGTTCCTCTAATTAGTAAATATAAGATTGAGATATGACAAATAAAATCACTTTATTAATTGCCTCTAGGGCATATCTCCAACAGTCTACCACTTGCACTAGAGTACAATTTAATCTAGTTTACAACTTGGTAAAATCTTGACACCTATAGCAATATGGTGCATGCTTATCTCGTGGAAGAGGTTTAGTCAACAGATCTAGATCTGTATGTGCTTTGCAACACTTTTGTGTCACCTACCTTGACATCATCCCGTATCATATGATAACGGTGAAATATATGCTTGTCGATGGAGTGAGACTCAAAATTTCGCACAGCATGAGCCTTAAAAGTCTAAGAGATCTATTAAGGGAAACCAGGCATGCTCGGAAAAACTGCTTAGTCCAATCATACTTGCTACTTCCGAAATAGCCATATATTTCTATACCTATGTAGATCATGCGACAGTGCATTCATATGCAATTTCGCAAGCTAACCCTTCTACGATAGTGCATTCATATGCAACTTCGCAATCTAACCCTTTCTTCAAAACAAAGGATTTCTCCTATATGAGATTTCTAAACGTATGGGTCAGTGTCATAACTTGCATCATCGTAACTCTTTTACGGCAAGTTGTCTTTACACTCTTACCCTATACCAGAAAACATATCTTCAGTTCTCTTTTAGACACTGAAGGATATACTTAACGTTTGTTCATTGATCCATCCAGGGATCACTCTAGAACCCGTTCTTCAACCAAGAACTTGGGTCACATCAAGTCAAGCCTTTAGTATGATAGAATCTATGACTAAGTCATAGAGGATGTCGGACATCCTTTTCTTTCAATAACTATCGCTGAAATGCCAAGATAATCTTAATATTTTACCTAGTCATATAAGTAAGAACCTTTCTTCGCTTGTTCTATTCTGAAACATTTCAGAATCTTAACGAAGAAAAATATTCCGACCTAATGTTATTAAGCCCCTTATGATCTATACGAATTATAGATTTAAAGCCTAATACTCTTAAGTTCACTCATAGTGAAAGGATCGAGTAGGTTGACTAGAGGGGGGGGGGGGGGGGGTGAATAGGCAACTACCAATTTTAATTTTCTTTTCAACAAGTTAAGGAATTGCTCAAGTATAAGTTCTCTAGATATGCAACTAGGTGAACAATCCTATATGATGAGCAAGAAGCTAGCTAACAAGATATACTAAACAAGGTAAGCTAGCAATACAAGTAAAGGTATATCTAAAAAGGATAAGCACACGGTGACACGGAGATGATTCCCGAAGTTCACTTCCCAATGGAAGCTACGTCTTCGTTGGAGCGGTGCGGGGTCACAAGTGATCCCCGAATAGCCGTGATATGGCACACCGTATCTCCTCCACTATATGATGCCCTCGAGGTCGGCAACAAACCTTTACAAGGATGAGGCACACTCCACAACCGAATTGGAGGCTCTCACCAATTGCCACGGCTTCCAAAGCCGCAAGAATCACAAGGCCGGGGCACGTCTCCACAACCGAATTGGAGGCTCCCGGCTAGTCCCCGCGGCTCCCAAAGCCACAAGAACGACCAACGACCGTCTCGGGTTCCAATGAACCCAAGATGCACAAGTTCCTCTAAGGAATGGATATGGAAATCAAATCGCTTTGGTGGAAGGGTAGATCTAGGTCAACTCTCCCAAGTCCTAGAAGGACAAGGTGTTTGAGTGGCTAGGGAGAGAGATCTACCAAGTTTAAGCTTGCAACAATGGTGGTGGAGATATTTCTGGTCGTGGTACCCTCTCCAATGTAGGAGAAGGCCTTTATATAGTGCCCCCAGATTCTAGCCGTTGCAGACAGGAGAATCGGATAATCCGATTCAAGTCATCATCGGATTATCCGATGGAATCGGATAATCCGATCAGACAATCATCAGATAATCCGAACAGCGTCAGTGAAGATTTCTTTCAGTCCTTAGCAGAATTCCAGCGAAATCTTGAGCATCGGATAATCCGATTATTTCCAACTCGGATAATCCGAACATCTTCAGTGTGACATTTCTTCTAGTCCTTAGCAGAATTCCAGCGAAATCTTGATCATCGGATAATCCGATATTTTGCAACTCGGATAATCCGAACAACTTCAGTGTGAGATTTCTTCTAGTCCTTAGCAGAATTCTAGCGAAATCTGCAGATCGGATAATCCGATATTTTCAACATCGGATAATCCGGTTTACTTCAGCAACAAAACTGGCTCTTTTCAAACCCTTTTTGGTTTCGATGCAAAGATGTTTTACACACTTAAAACCTGCATCACTTGATTCACATGTTAAATTGTCACTAGTGTTGTTGCCTAACACACAAAACATAAGGGATTAATAAATGTCCTTTCAATCTCCCCTTTTTGGTGTTAGATGACAACACTAGGATTTGCAAGGAAAGCATAGTTATATATTATCTAGATTCCCGAGCTTAAGTCATGAGAAGCTCCCCCTGAATGTGTGCATATAATTAAATTGCATTGGAATACAAATGCAATACATATGGGAGGAGGACACTTCCAAATATTGAGGAAACTAGATGGAGACATATCAAAATAGGTTGAGTTGCGATAGTGGACTATACCTTGTGCATAATAGAGTAGGAATGAACCTTAGCACAAGAATACAACTCATAACCATATTAGAAATCCATATGTCTCATAATTTAAAGGTTCACACACATAAGTTCCACATGAAAACACAACACAAATAAGTTCACGAATAAGTTCGACATAAATGGACACAAGCGCAACAAGAATGGTAAAAGCATGTGCTTGTGCCCGAAACCCATGCAAATCCCACACGGAGACCTAATAGAACTACTTCTCCCCCTTTGACATCGAAACGCCAAAAAGGGAAAAGAGCGATGCTACGACCCAAGTAGATCACTCCGTGGCAGAGGTATCATCATCATCAGTGTCATCACCATCCTCGTCTGAAGTCTCATAAGTACGGGCACGAGTGTAGGATGGACGGGAAGGGCCGGCAGATGCTGTCTCTAGCAGATGAGACTCAAGCTGAGTCCATGGAAACTGAGAGCCCTCGTTCCACTGAGCAAAAGAGAGAGGCGCAGACTCTGGAGGATCATTTGGGAGGCGAGGAAGGTGCTTGAGAATGTTCTCCTGTCTCAGATAAGTGTCATATTGTTCCCTCCTGATGTCATCATTCATGCACAGAATGTTCCTCTGGAACCAGTTGAGTTTCTTGGGCGGAGCAAAGGAAGGAACCAAAGACGGACCAGTGGCACCACGACGAGCATCACCCATGAAGGAACCACGGGCAGGAGCTGCAGCAGCAGAAGATGGAATGACCTCTTTCCTCTTCTGATAAACCTTCTTGTACGTATGAGGCTCCAAATCATACCGGTTGAAGTTGTGGTTCTTCAGAGTGTCCTTGATGAGCATCATGATGTAAGGAGCATAGGGAATAGTGAGCCCACTGACAAAAGAGTCCCACAACTCGTGAAAGATAAAATGCATCACATCCACTGTAAAATCCTCTTCAGGGTTATCATTCTCAACAATTTTCTTAGCAAGGCAAAGCAGATTTGCAAGAGGAGCAACTATATTGTCATTCTTACCTCCACTGGGAGCAATAGTTGAGCGGAAGATGATCGCAAGCTGGTCATAGAGGGGCAGGAGGCCCTTTTTTCACCAATAATTGCACCAGCCCCATACATATCCTTCATTATGTTTTTGTTGAACTTCTCAACAGTGTGCATAGTGTAACCATTGGGAGGAAGGTTGCTCTGGTAGGGTGCATAACCAAGAAGAGTAGACAACCGAGCAAAGGAGGATGTGCACTGAGTGCGACCCGTCATCCACTTCATGGTCTTTATGTGGTCATTCTCGATCACCAAGGTGGAGAAAAACTGCAGAATCATTTCCACATTGTAGGGGCATTTCTTCTCAATGAGTGAAACCAAGCCCATCTGTTCAATCACATCTGCAGCTTGAGCATAACTGGCCTTGGCCTTGATATCTCCCATTCTGTAGGGCTGCATCGGGCGAATAGGATGGTTATAGTGCTTGTAGATGTCATTGTATATATATATCTGCTCCATGCACCAGAAGTTGGGATCTTCAATATCATCATCTCTTGGCATACTCGTATACCAGTTGGACTGACGGATTCGCGCATAGTCAATTTGGTTCATGGTCAAATAGTTGGGGCGAGTTTCCTTGAGCTTCTTGGTTCTATGAGCAACTTGCTTCTTCTTCATGGGTTGCTTGCCTTTTCTAGCATGTTTCTGTGGAGGACTACCTGAATCACGACTGCCGGAACCACCTGTGAGATAGAATAATAGATGGATAGCATAGATAAGTCACAGAGCAAGGAATGGTACAATGTACACTAGAAGAGCATCCCAAAGTTGAGTCTACTAAGTCCTGGACAAATCAAGATGTGGCTGAAAAATAGCACTGAGCAATTTCGGATAATCCGATTCAGTATGAATCGGATAATCCGACGGGTCGGAATATCCGGTTCAGACTGGATCGGAAAATCCGATCTAGATCTGGCAGCAACAAACTGATTCAAGTCCTAGGTCTAGAAGTAGATCGACAATAAGGGGGGCTAGCCTAGTGTTCTAAGTACCAAGGGGAACCACAAACATCAGCCAAAACAACTTCTTCCAAAGATTTAGGTGAGGAACACCTAGGAGATGAGAGAGAAGAAGTTACCCTCGTCCATTGAGGAAAAAGCTTCGGTGAAAGGGTTCCCGGGGAGGAGGAGCACCAAATCCGGCCAAATGCCGGAGTTGGGGCGGCCGGAGATGCTGGGGAGGAGCCGGGAGAGTGGGGGGCGGCGGTGGTGGAGAGAGCGGGTCGGGGGTGGAGAAAGATGCTCGAATGAGCCCTTCACCCCAACCCATGTTCTATTTGGAGACAAACCGCCAAATCGGATAATCCGAGTTTGACTTGGATCGGATATTCCGATAGTCGGATAATCCGAGCAAGTCAGAATCGGATAATCCAATTTTCAGGATTTCGTTAGAAATTCTGGCCTGCTACACCCTTTCTCCCCAGTTTCAAAATAGGACTTGTGTGCATAAGATGAAGTGTTTTTAGGGAAGATAGGCTTGGGATAAGATTGTCAAACTGACATTGGTACTCCACACTCAAACTTGCAAGAATCGAACACGGAAATGCCAAGATGAGTGGGTTTCCCATAAAACCAACAATAGGACCAAAATTCCAAATGATTTTTAATTAAGACCGAAAAGAACCAACTCTTCGTAAAGAAGAGGGCGGTGGCCAAGGCCACCATGTATGAGTTTGTGGTGTGACACCGCGAAGATGTATCTCGGGTTCACGGCCACTACTCGTCATTTAAGCTCACAATTCATGAAATGAAAATATAGAGACAAAATGAGTTCTTACTATCGGCATAATGGGGGGAGGGATAGCCCAATGGATTAGGACCGCACTCCCCCTATGTCCATGCCTACATCTAAACCAAATAAGTATCGTCTAATATGGGTAGGTATGCAAGAAATCCACTAAATCCAATTGGATATGTCCACCACATTGAGTTCTCCTCTCAATTCCTTGAATCTTGCTTCACCAAGAGGCTTCGTGAACATATCGGCGAGTTGATGCTTGGTGTTGACATACTTGATTGCAATATCACCCTTCTCAACATGGTCTCGAATAAAATGATACCGAATCTCAATGTGCTTGGTCTTGCCATGAAGAACCGGGTTGTGTGCAATTTTAATAGCACTTTCATTGTCACATAAAAGAGGCACTTTGTCACAAATGACACCATAATCCTTTAAAGTTTGCCTCATCCATAATAATTGTGCACAACAACTACCGGCGGCGATGTATTCGGCTTCGGTGGATGACGAGGCCACACAATTTTGCTTCTTGGAAGACCAACTCACAAGGGACCTACCAAGGAATTGGCATGTACCCGAAGTTGATTTTCTATCCATTTTACAACCCGCCCAATCCGCATCCGAATAACCAACAAGATCAAAGCTTGTACCATGGGGATACCAAAGACCATAGTTGAGAGTATCCAACAAATATCTTAGAATCCTTTTGACCGCGGTTTCATGACTTTCCCTAGGACTTGATTGGAATCTTGCACACATACCCACACTAAACATAATATCCGGTCTAGATGCACAAAGGTAAAGCAAAGATCCAATCATAGAACGATAAAGCTTTTGATCAACTTCCTTACCATCCGGATCTAAGTGAAGATCCGCCTTGGAGTCCATGGGAAACTTATATGGCTTGGCATTGTTCATATCAAATTTCTTGAGCATGTCCTTAATATACTTGGCTTGACATAAGAATGTTCCTTCTCGAAATTGGTGGATTTCAAAGCCAAGAAAATAATTCAATTTTCCCATCATGGACATCTCAAATTCCTTGGTCATTAGCTTGCCAAATTGATCACTAAATTCACGGTTAGTGGAACCAAAGATAATATCATCAACATATATTTGGCATACGAAAAAATCTCCATTTACCCTTTTTGTAAAAAGAGTGGGATCTATTACCCCAATTTCAAAGCCACGGTCTACTAAGAACTCCTTGAGATGATCATACCAAGCACGTGGAGCTTGCTTGAGCCCATAAAGGGCCTTATGTAGTAAGTAGACGTGGTTAGGAAATTTAGGGTCTTCGAAACCCGGTGGTTGTTTAACATACACCAATTCATTTAGTGGACCATTTAAGAAAGCACTTTTAACATCCATTTGATATAAGACAATATTATGAGTAGATGCATAAGCAATTAGTAAGCGAATGGATTCAAGTCTAGCAACGGGGGCATAGGTTTCACCGTAGTCGACTCCTTCGATTTGGGTGTAGCCTTGTGCAACCAATCTTGCTTTGTTGCGAATGACTTGACCATGTGAGTCTTGCTTGTTCTTAAATATCCACTTGGTTCCAATGACATTATGGGAGGAGTCATTGGGTCTTTCCACTAATGACCATACTTTGTTGCGCTCGAAGTTGTTCAACTCTTCATGCATAGCTGTCGTGGGTTTGTCACGTCAGGTGTCATAGATGACTTCGTAGGTGTGGGATTATGCGAGTCAAGCATCTCCGAGCTTGGGATCGCAGGAACAAAGATCAACACAGATTTACCCAGGTTCGGCCCCCTCAATGTGAGGTAAAAGACCTACTTCCTGCCTACCCTAGATTGGTATTGATATGATAATCGAGGTGTTACAATGGAGGCGATCCGATCTGGTACTCGCCGTATGAGCTAGGGTTTGGGGCTTGATAGCTTGACCCGCTCTAAGTCCTGCGAGTCCTCTTTATATACACAGAGGCTCGCTAGGTTACAAAAGGAAACTTCCCCATAAGGAATACATCCACAGAGGCCTACTCGGAGACTACTTGGTCTTCACGTCCTCCGGGATATGTCTTCTAGATCTTTCTCCTTATGGCGGTTCAATATTGGGCTTGTTCCCAAGTGGGCCTTCATCCGTGCGAGTAAGTTAAGTCGCACTGGGCCGCGGGTTAATCCAGAAAGTATTCCCCCGACATTAGCCCCCAAGCATGGCCTGAACTTCATAGTACTTCTTGATCTTGAATGCTTAGGCCGTGCTTTTCCTTGTTTCGCGGCTTATAATTGTGCAAGTTTGGCCTTGACTCGCACCTGGAAGATCATCTGACTTCGTGAGCTTTAGAGTATCCTGATAGCTTCAGAACTTGATGACGATCTATCTTCAAATTTTTGATGATAATATGATATAGCCCCCAAGGATTGAGAGGATGTTATGTGGTAATCATCTCAATTCTTCTCAGAGAACTCTGAAGGTCATCACCTGTAACTTGATATCATGAATAAAACAATTGTTAAGTTACAAGTAATTGTAATTGGTGTTGCCGTACTATAAGCAGTACATCGACCTCTAGTTAGGCCATCTGAATCCTTAAGTGGGCACTCGCGCGACTCAGTATTTCCTAGGAATATGTGTGTTCAGGGTCGAGAGCGGCCATGATAGGCAATCAAGCTCGATTGACGCCACACCCCAGTACTTTGGCCACATAATGCGAGTAGCAATCCAACTTAAGGTAAATTTGATAATTGCCAATAAATCGGCTGTTTCAGGGTAACAAAGACCCCAAGAAACATAATGATATTGCCATGATAGGCTAAGCTATGATAAGCTTTGATTATGATGACACATAAGGTCGCGCCTAGGTGGCAACCGAGTGTTATACATAGGGTTGGATCGCGCGTAGGTGGCGATCCATGGTGATACATGGGGTCGGTCGCGCCTAGGTGGCGACCAGAGATGATACAAAGTTTACGGCCGCGCCTAGGTGGCAGCCGTTTCTGATACAAGGGTCGATCGCGCCTGGGTGGCGATCAGATGTTGCATAGGTCGCGCCTAGGTGGCGACCAAAGTTGAAGTTCTAGCCCTGAGTGGCTGTGATGATACTCAGCTATAAAGCTGGAAAGGATGATGCTTGGCTCTGATTAGCCTTTTCTTATGTATAGTACGGTCGCAGGTGTGCGACGTTCCAAGGGCGAGGTGCCTCGAGACGATCCTCGAAATCATGGCGTTCGCTGCTTTCTTCCCTTACATCCAGCAGGTAGTACGACCCATTGTTTAGCTTCTTGCTGATGATGTAGGGTCCTTCCCATGGAGAGGACAGCTTATGCATTCCCTTGTGATCTTGTTTAAGTCGCAGTACTAGGTCGCCTTCTTGAAAGGTGCGGGTTTTGATGCGTCTGGCATGATAGCGTCGCAAGTCTTGTTGATATACTGCTGACCTTGATGCTGCCAAGTCTCTAACCTCTTCTAATGTGTCCACCGAGTCTTGCCGAGCTATCTCATTATCTGTCTCGATGTAAGCCGCAACTCTTGGTGAATCATGTATGATATCGCTGGGCATGACTGCTTCTGCTCCATAGACCATGAAATATGGTGTAAATCCTGTGGATCTGTTAGGGGTTGTTCTCAAGCTCCACAGTACTGCTGGCAGTTCTTCCACCCAACATCCTGGAGATGCTTCGACCTTTTCAATAAGGCGCGGCTTAATTCCATGGAGAATTTCCTGGTTAGCTCGCTCAGCTTGTCCATTGCTCTGCGGGTGTGCTACTGACGTGAGGTCCAATCTTATCCCATTGTCTGCGCAAAATATCTGTGTAGCCCCTTCAGAGGTGTTGCTCCCATTGTCTGTAATGATACTATGGGGGTAACCGAAGCGGAATATGACCTTCTTCAAGAACTTGACTGCTGTTTCAGCCTCGCAATCTCCCACAGGTTCTGCTTCTATCCACTTTGTGAATTTGTCCACCATGACTAAGAGGTGAGTTTTTCCGTTTGAAGACCGTCTGAAAGGCCCTACCATGTCAAAACCCCATACGGCAAAAGGCCATGTGATGGGTATTGTGCGAAGTGCTTGGGCTGGCATATGATCTTGCCTAGCGTATCTTTGACATCCATCGCACACTCTGACAATTTGCTCTGCATCTGCTAATGCTGTTAACCAGAAGAATCCATGTCGGAACGCCTTTGCCACCAAAGATCTTGACGAAGCATGATGGCCACAATCGCCTGAATGAATTTCGTGCAAGATTTTTCGTCCCTCTTCTGGTGAGACACATCTTTGAATGCTCCTGATACGCTGCGCTTGTATAATTCATTGTTGATGATTGTATAGGCCTTTGATCGTCGTATGATTTTGCGCGCCTCAATTTCATCGTCCGGCAGCACTCCGCGACTTAAATATGCCATGTATGGCTCTGTCCATCCTGGCTGTTCATGCAGGGCTGCGACTAAAGTTGAATCATCCTCTGGCTCTGCAATGTCAATTCTGCTGGAGGTTTGACTGATGGATTGTGCAGTTCATCCAGGAAAACATTGGGTGGGACTGACTGTCTGTTGGATCCAAGCCGAGACAGGGCATCCGCAGCTTCATTTTGTCTCCGATCAATATGTTCAACTTGGTATCCAGTGAAATGTCCAGCAATTCTGTCCACCTCTCTCCTATATGCAGCCATGTTCGCATCCTTGCTGTCCCACGTTCCGGAGACCTGCTGTGCCACCAAGTCTGAATCGCCAAAACAGCGTATGCGACTGATGTTCATCTCCTTTGCTATACGTAGACCATGAAGCAGTGCCTCGTACTCCGCCACGTTATTTGTGCAGTTGAAGTGTATCTGTAACACATACCGCAGCTTGTCTCCCTTGGGAGATGTCAGAACAACTCCAGCCCCCGAGCCTTGCAACTGTCTTGACCCATCAAAATGCATGGTCCAGTATTTGGTTTCTGCCATGCTAGGAGCAACTTGGATTTCTGTCCAATCGTTAATAAAATCTGCAAGGGCTTGCGACTTAATTGATGTGCGCGGCTCGTAGCTGATGTGATGTGGTCCCAACTCGATCGCCCACTTAGCGACTCTTCCAGTAGCTTCTCGATTACGAATGATATCTGCCAATGGTGCTGAACTCACCACAGTTATTGGATGCTCTTGGAAGTAGTGCTTCAGCTTGCGACTCGCCATGAACACTCCAAACACCAACTTCTGCCACTGTGGGTAACGCTGTTTGGAAGCTGTGAGGACTTCGCTCACGTAGTATACTGGCTCTGGACAGGGTATTCCTTTCCTGTTTCTTGTCTCTCCACAACCATGACAGCACTCACAGCGCGGGAATTTGCCGCTATGTATAGTAGCATTGGCTCTTTATCTTTTGGAGCCGCCAGAACTGGAGCATTGTCAATTGATGTTTCAAGGCTGTCAGAGCTTCGTCGGCCTCTGCGTCCCAAACGAAGGTGTCTGATTTTTTCACAGTCTGTACAAAGGTAGTGCTTTCTCTCCCAATCTTGATATAAAGCGACTCAAAGCTGCTACGCAACCAGTAAGCCGCTGTACATCTTTTATCTTTTCTGGCTTTTGGAGATCCATCACGGCCTTTATCTTGTCAGGATTGGCCTCAATGCCTCTTTCTGATACTATGAATCCCAATAGCTTTCCTGCTGGTACTCCGAAGACGCACTTTGTGGGGTTGAGCTTCATGTTGTATTTTCTGAGATTTGTGAATGTCTCTGCCAGATCACCAATAAGATCCTGGCTAACTTGCGATTTAATCACAATATCATCCACGTAGGCATGAACGTTGCGACCTATTTGCTCATGTAGCAATTCTGAATGCATCTTTGGTAAGTCGCACCTGCGTTCTTCAACCCAAAGGGCATGCTGACGTAACAAAAAGCTCCGAAGGGTGTGATGAAGGACGTCTTTTCTTGGTCTCCCTCTTCATCTTGATTTGATGGTAGCCTGAATAGGCGTCCAAAAAGCATAACAGCTCGCACCCAGCAGTTGAATCAATTACTTGGTCGATTCTTGGCAAAGCAAATGGATCCTTTGGACAAGCTTTGTTAAGACTGGTGTAATCAACGCACATTCGCCACGTACCGTTCTTTTTCATAACCAATACTGGATTTGCCACCCACTCCGGATGGTATACCTCTGTGATGAATCCTGCAGCCAGCAAGCGAGCTATTTCCTCTCCTATTGCCTTTCTCCTGTCATCATGAAAACGCCGTAGTGGCTGCTTCACTGGTTTAGCCGCAGGGTTCACTTTGAGGCTATGTTCTGCTAATTCTCTTGGTACCCCTGGCATATCTGACGGCTTCCATGCGAAGATGTCTTTATTTTCCTGGAGAAAAGCAACGAGGGCCTTCTCCTGCTCTTCTTCCATGTGTGCTCCAATGCTAGTTTGCTTGGATGAGTCGCCAGGAACAAGATTTATCTGCTTAGTGTCCTGGGCCGCTTTGAATTTCATTGGTGGCTCGGCAGATGGCGTGGTAACCACACTCATATCGTTTGGGTCCACCTGCGACTTATAACCTTTTAGTTCTTCCGCGGCACAGGCGGATTCTGCGAAAGCCGCATCTCCTTTCTCACATTCTATTGCTTTTTCTCTATCTCCGTACACTGTGATGACCCCTTTTGGTCCTGGTATCTTCAACTGTAGGTACACGTAGCATGGCCTGGCCATAAACTTAGCAAAGGCCGTTCTTCCAAACAAGGCGTGATATGGGCTTTGGAATTTTACCACTTCGAAGCTTAGGAATTCACTTCTAAAGTTCTCTTCTGTTCCAAAAGTTACCCCTAGGGTTATTTTCCCCACTGGCCGTGCGGACCTTCCTGGGACAATGCCGTGAAATACTGTTGACGTGGGCTGCAGGCTGGAATCCTTGAGTCCTAGACGCTGGAAAGTATCGTAGTACAAGATATTAATGCTGCTTCCTCCATCCATAAGCACTTTGGTCAGCTTGTATCCTGCAACGTATGGTGCCACAACCAGTGCCAACTTGCCAGGTTCCCGTACCTGTGGCGGGTGGTCGTCGCGACTCCAGGTTACCGCGTATTCTGACCACCTTAACCAAGCGGGTGTTTGGTATCACGGCGTTCACCTGCTGACTTCTCCGGCTCAATTTCTCTTCTCTTTTGGAGGTATCGATAACTATTGTGTGATACTGCCCCGTCTGCCTGGGGTTACTCGCGCCGTGCTGCCCAATGTTTGTGTTATGAGCCGCACTAGGGTTTCCTTCATGGGAATTCCCCCCGTTGTGTTGGCTCTCTTCTTTCCACTTTTTGTAATAATGGCATTGCGCCTTGGTATGGTCCGCTGGCCGTCCATCACCTGTCGCATGAAGGTCGCATGGCCGGTTGAAAACTTCTTGCATATTGATTGGACGGGAGCCGTATCCTCGACCCCTTCCACGCTGGCCTCTGAATCCTCCACGCGCATTGGCGACGAGCCCTGAGTGACCATCTTCGCTTTTGCGTTTGTTTTGACTCGTGTTGTTGTGGCTCGTTTGCTGCTGCTGGGGCTTGTTGGAGTTTTTCTTTCCTTTTGCAGCAACCTCCTCTTCTTCTCCGTCTGACGCGTCTCTGGTTTTGTCTGAGCTGGCATATTTGTTAGCCGCAGCCATCACCTCGCTGAGGCTCTTGACTTTATCCTTCATGCGACCCAGCTTATGAATCAGCGGCTCAAACTTGCAGTTTTTCTCCATCACCAGGACGGCTGAGCTTGGTGGTATATTATCTGAGGAGTGTATTATTTCTGCCACCCTTTTCATCCAATGGCGACTTGACTCGCCTTCCTTCTGGACACAACGCTCTAAATCTTCTATATTGCAGAGTCGCTTGCAAGTTCCTTGGAAGTTCTTAATGAAGGCATCCTTCAGTTCCTCCCAAGTATTTATAGAGTTGGGAGGCAAATTTTGCAGCCATATGTGCGCTGCTCCTTCTAGCATCATGTTAGGTAGCGTGCGCAGATCTCTTCAGATGCGTTTAGGATGCTCATGCCCATCTCGTAATTGTTGAGCCAAGTGGTTGGATCCATGCTGGCGTTATAGTTTGCCACCTTGCGTGGCCCTTTGAAATCTTCAGGAAAAGGTTCCGATCTGATCTTTCAGTGAAACACGCGGTCCCTTGAGTCGCGAGGACAGGGCTGTGGGTGCGCCTGCGGGGTTATCTGCGGGCCGCTTTTGCATCAATGGTGCATTCGCCTGCGCTTCTGCGACTGCTCCTGTTGCCTCTGTGCGACTCCTGACACGTCCTCTGGTGGCCTGCTCTGGACGCTTCTTTCTGCGTAATCCTGTGATTGGCTGGTACGAGGGGCAGCTGTGCTTCGGCTTCCGCCCTATTGGCTTGTTGCAGGACTGCCGTACTTAACATCTGAATCGCGCGCCGCGCCTCAGCATTGACCGGGTCATCGCCTGTTGGTACCATCTGAGTCAAGATATTAGCCGCAGCATACATATTATCGACAGGGTTCTGGTAATGGCCCTGTGGGGTGTGAAACCTCCTTGGTTGTTGCTGGGTCTCTTGATTTGTTGGTACCCTTCCTTCCGCAGTCGTCTGGATTCCCGTCCCGCGGCTGGAGTGAGCGGGATTTCCACTGTTGGTTGAGTCGCGCGCAGCTGTGTTTGCGGGTCAACCTGTTGTTGAGTCGCAGCCAGCGCGGCTACTCTCTGCCGCTCCTGTTGGATTCCTTGGTTTATCTGATCGAGCCTGCGGCGCTCTTCTTCCATCCTTCGAACCTCATACAGGAGCTCGGCCCTGGCGGCCTCAATTTCTGTTGCACGGAGGGCGGCGTTCGTGGCTGACACAGGGACAAGAAGTGGGTTGCTTGGGGGTGCCGATGCCTCGGTTTCTCCAGCAGTTCCTGATGCACCTGCTCCTCCGGCCATGTAAACCGCGACTTGTGCCATCTCTTGATCTGGTGATGATGTGATTTCTGGTGGGTAACCCCAGCAACTTTCTTCAAAGGCAGGTATGATGGACCCAAACTCTTGCGAGTCCATGCTTTCCACGGATTCTTCCCCGTCATCGGCGACTTCTTCTACTGAATCGCCTTCCTGGACCGATCTAACGGACCTGCCACCGATGAAGCCGACGAAGACGTTGATGGATCCGAACGGGATGACGTGGCCGGTCTCCAAATAATCTGCTTCCGGCCCCCAGCTTGAATCGTCGATGAGGGGTGTGCCATTGACCGTGATGATACGGCCAACAACAAGATCTTCAGCTCCCTTCATGGATCCTGCGCGGAACGTGACGCTCTTGACCGCAGGCCCCACGGTGGGCGCCAACTGTCGTGGGTTTGTCACGTCAGGTGTCATAGATGACTTCGTAGGTGTGGGATTATGCGAGTCAAGCATCTCCGAGCTTGGGATCGCAGGAACAAAGATCAACACAGATTTACCCAGGTTCGGCCCCCTCAATGTGAGGTAAAAGACCTACTTCCTGCCTACCCTAGATTGGTATTGATATGATAATCGAGGTGTTACAATGGAGGCGATCCGATCTGGTACTCGCCGTATGAGCTAGGGTTTGGGGCTTGATAGCTTGACCCGCTCTAAGTCCTGCGAGTCCTCTTTATATACACAGAGGCTCGCTAGGTTACAAAAGGAAACTTCCCCATAAGGAATACATCCACAGAGGCCTACTCGGAGACTACTTGGTCTTCACGTCCTCCGGGATTGTCTTCTAGATCTTTCTCCTTATGGCGGTTCAATATTGGGCTTGTTCCCAAGTGGGCCTTCATCCGTGCGAGTAAGTTAAGTCGCACTGGGCCGCGGGTTAATCCAGAAAGTATTCCCCCGACAATAGCCGCAACCCAATCCATGTCTTCAAGAGCATCATATACCTTGAGAGGTTCTAAGCTAGACAAACAAGAGACATGACCACAAAAGTTAGATAATTGATTGCGTGTGGACACACCTCTACGGATACTCCCAAGGATATTTTCTTTGAAGTGTTGTTGGTAATCCAATTTTGATGCACGCCGGATGACCCGGCGTTCCGAGGCTTGACCAATTGTTTCACCAACACAAATATCTTCATCATTGCCTTTATCTTGCTCATGGTCAAACCGAAGTGGAGTTCTTGGAGTTGTGGGTTCATTATGTTCTTGTTCACCACTAGAGTTGGGTGGGTCTTGACCATCTTCTTGATCAATATTTGAGGTGGATGGTTCAACTTGAGTAGAACTTGTTTCTTCTTCTTGAGTATCATCAATAGGTCCTTCAATAGGAATTAGTTCTCCAATCCCCATAGTTCTTATGGCTTGAGATGGAGTATCATCACCTACATCATCATGATCAATATGCTCCGCTTGGGAGCCATTATCCTCGACAAACTCCACGTTCATAGATTCTTCAACACACCCGGTGGATATGTTGTAGACCCTATAAGCATGAGACTTTGCGGCATATCCAACAAATATACCATCAAAAGATCTAGACTCAAATTTAGCAATTTTGCAACCTTTAATGTAAACATGGCATTTGCATCCAAAGACTCGAAAGTAAGATACATTTGGCTTTTTACCCGTGAGGAGTTCATATGGTGTCATGTCCTTGAGAGGACGGAAGAAGAGCCGGTTTGAGTAATGACAAGCGGTGTTGATGGCTTCGGCCCAAAAGTTATATGGGGAATTAAACTCGGCCATCATAGTTCTTGCCATATCAATAAGAGTGCGGTTCTTCCTTTCGGCAACACCATTTTGTTGGGGAGTATATGCAGCGGAATATTGGTGTTGAATGCCCTCCCCACTAAGGAAATCATCCATAGTGTAATTCTTGAACTCCGTACCATTGTCACTTCTAATTGCCAAAATCTTGGAGTCATATTGGCGTTGAACTAGGGTTGCAAAGTCAATGAATATCTTTTGAGTTTCACTCTTCTTCTTGATGTAGAAAGTCCAACAATATCTTGAATAATCATCCACAATCACCAAACAATATTTCTTGCCACCAAGACTATCATATGTGGGAGGCCCAAAAAGATCCATATGAAGGAGCTTCAAAGGCCTCTTAGTGGAGATAATGGTCTTCTTGGGGTGATTCTTCTCATGCATCTTTCCGGCTATGCAAGCACTACAAGGACGATCTTTGGAAAAATTAACATCGGTTAGTCCTACCACGTGTCCACCCTTTACAAGAGTTTGTAAATTTCTCATACCGACATGGCCAAGTCGGCGATGCCAAAGCCACCCCTTGTCGCCTTTAGCCATTAAACATGTAGCGATTTGAGTGGTCTCTTTTGAGAAATCAACCACATACAAACCGTTTTCACGAAATCCAACAAAGGCGACATTGAGTGTTTGAGTGAAAAGGATGGTCACGTGGTATTTATTAAAAATAACGGTGTAACCGGCATTGCATAATTGACCAACAGAAAGTAAATTGTATGAAAGAGATTCGACAAGGAGGACCTTCTCAATGGATAACTCCGGAGTGATCACCACTTTACCAACTCCCACTACCTTGAGTCTTGCATTGTTGCCAACGGTGACATGAGAGAATGAGAGTAGTTGTTTCAATAAGTCCTTTACTAGTTCTTTGCTTCCGGTCATATGGGATGAACATCCACTATCAATGAGCCATGAAGATCCACCGGAAGAGAAACCCTACAACAAATCAAGTCTTTGATTTAGGTACCCATTTTGGAATGGGTCCTCTTGTGTTAGTCACAAGGGTCTTTGGAACCCAAATAGCATAGTGATAATCATCTCCATATGAAGAGCCAACATATTTAGCAAAAACACAACCATTTGTAGATTTAAAAGAACATATGAGGGGTTGTATTTTCCCGCAAAGTTATTGTGAGTGGCATTGCCCCTAGTGACATTACCACTCCCAATAGAGTTGTCATTTGCTTTGGCTAACTCCCCCTCCTTCACAAAAACAATATCTTTGGAAGGGGGAGTCGCCTTCTTCTTCTTGTTGTTGACCTTCTTAGAGTTGGGTGTGAACCCAATTCCTTCTTTGCCAACCACTCCCTTTTGATTGCTCAAAAGATCATTGAGGTTCTTTTCCCCTTGGATACAAGTGGCTAGGCCCTTCTCAAGTTGTGCCTTTAACCTGGTGTTTTCCTCAATAAGAGATGCCTTGACACATAAAGGGTTAGTGGAACAAGCATTTGCATCTTTATCATTATGAGAAGTGGTGAAGCTAGCATAGATAAATTGAGCTTGTAGTTTGGCATATGACTCCTTGAGTGTAGTGAGCTCACTTGAGGTCACCTTGTGGGTTTCCCTAAGTTGCTCAAAACCCTCAAAGAGCTTGTCATGACTCACTACAAGTTCCTCATTTTTACTTTTTAGATCAATAGCAATTTGAATAGAGGTTTCACGAGTTTCTTTTGCCTTGGAAAGATCCATGGCATGTGTCTCCTCAAGTTGCTCACGGAGCACTTGTTCCTCAACAAGTTGATCTTCTAGCTCACCAATTTTGTCGGCATGATCACATGCATGCCCTTCGAGCTCACAAATCCTAACATCCTTCTCATTAAGAAGATGCTTGGCTTCTCCATATTGATACATGAGGGCCTCAACCATTTTCTTGGTTGGACCTTGGAGCTTGCTAATAAAGATAGAAATTTTATCCTCTTCTTCAATTTTCCCTACATCCTCAACACAATCCAATAGTGATGGGTTAGAGGAGATAGTAATTTTTGGTGGGAAATTCACCTTAGTTTCCTTGGCCATGAGGCACATAGGCTTGGAGATCTTGTCGTCGTTTGGAGATGAGAAGAGGTTGGCCAATGATGGAGGAAGGGTGCCCATTGCAAGAGCCGCCATTCCTACTTCTTCACTTGGTTCTTTATCCTCCTCACCTCCGGACTCGTATTCCTCTTGATGGGATGCCACAAGAGCCTTTTGAGGTGATCTCTTCATGTAGGTAGGCTTGGGGTGGTACTTGTTCTTCTTTAGAATGAGTTGACCACCATTATCCTCTCTTCTTTCATAGGGGCAATCCTTCACAAGATGAGTGTACTTTCCACAATTGAAGCACATTCTTTTTATTGGTGGAGGGTTGACGCTCTTGTTCTTCTTGTTCCAAAACCGGGTGGCGGCAAGTGCAAGAACTTCATTGAGCTCACCCTCCAAGTCTTCTTCACCTTCATAGACCGGGCTTTCTTCATATCTTGGATGGTCTACCACACGAGCCTTCAAAGCAAGAGTCTTTGGGCCACGGACTTGGTTGAAAGACTTGGATGTGGACTTCAATGTATCATAGGTGACAAATTGAGCCAACATGTCATTGGGAGTCATTGTTGTGTAATCCGATCTTGCATTGAGGTTCATCACCATAGTTTCACTATATGGCATAATTGCTTGAAGGAACTTGGCCTTGACCCATTCATCATCCATATCCTTCTTTCCATTTTCCCTACATGTCACCACAAGCTTGTAGAGTCTTCGGTAAAGTTCGGTCGGAGTCTCTTCGTCTAGCATGATGAAGTTGTCAACTTGATGTTGAAGGACGGCCGCATTGGAGCGTTGAATGCCCTCATTTCCTTCATACACAGTTTCAAGATGGAGCCAAGCCTCATTGCAAGTTTTGAGATTCCGCACATGATCTTCATCATTTGCGGTCATAGCACTCTCAAGAATGTACTTAGGATTTGCATCAAGTTGCTCATCAATCTCTTCTTGCTTGGTCAAGTTGTTGGGATCAACAGGGTTGAAACCATGTAGAACCACCCTCCAAAGATGCACCGATGAGCTGCGAAAATAAGACTCCATGGATTTCTTCCAAGTGAAATAACGAGTATTATCAAGCTTAGGAGGGGGTCTACCAAGGTTGGTTATATGAGGTTGAGTGAGTGAAACTTGAGTGAGATAAGAGCTAGGTGGAGCAAAGTTAAGAGAAGGCTTCTCATTAGGTTTATCATTTTTATCCTTGTCACTAGCACCCTTAATAGGGCTAGCGGATGATGAGGAGCCATTTTGATTAAATACCCGAGTATACACCTCATCCACCATTTTGCCTTTCATGAACCCAAAAAGTTCAATCATGGACTTCATGGTGATTGGGGCATCACCCTCGGGAGGGATTATTCCCGCTTCGATTAGTTCTCTATCAAGTTGTTCTTTATCAAATTTTTCTTGTTCCTTAGCAAGTCTTAACTCCTCATCTTTAGCACGTTGTACATCCTCCGCACTAGCCATCCTCCTCTTTAGGCGATTAAGCCCTTAATAAAGAGACCTTGCTCTGATACCAATTGAAAGGATCGAGTAGGTTGACTAGAGGGGGGGGGGGTGAATAGGCAACTACCAATTTTAATTTTCTTTTCAACAAGTTAAGGAATTGCTCAAGTATAAGTTCTCTAGATATGCAACTAGGTGAACAATCCTATATGATGAGCAAGAAGCTAGCTAACAAGATATACTAAACAAGGTAAGCTAGCAATACAAGTAAAGGTATATCTAAAAAGGATAAGCACACGGTGACACGGAGATGATTCCCGAAGTTCACTTCCCAATGGAAGCTACGTCTTCGTTGGAGCGGTGCGGGGTCACAAGTGATCCCTGAATAGCCGTGATATGGCACACCATATCTCCTCCACTATATGATGCCCTCGAGGTCGGCAACAAACCTTTACAAGGATGAGGCACACTCCACAACCGAATTGGAGTCTCTCACCAATTCCCACGGCTTCCAAAGCCGCAAGAATCACAAGGCCGGGGCACGTCTCCACAACCGAATTGGAGGCTCCCGGCTAGTCCCCGCGGCTCCCAAAGCCACAAGAACGAACAACGACCGTCTCGGGTTCCAATGAACCCAAGATGCACAAGTTCCTCTAAGGAATGGATATGGAAATCAAATCGCTTTGGTGGAAGGGTAGATCTAGGTCAACTCTCCCAAGTCCTAGAAGGACAAGGTGTTTGAGTGGCTAGGGAGAGAGATCTACCAAGTTTAAGCTTGCAACAATGGTGGGGGAGATATTTCTGGTCGTGGTACCCTCTCCAATGTAGGAGAAGGCCTTTATATAGTGCCCCCAGATTTTAGCCGTTGCAGACAGGAGAATCGGATAATCCGATTCAAGTCATCATCGGATTATCCGATGGAATCGGATAATCCGATCAGACAATCATCGGATAATCCGAACAGCGTCAGTGAAGATTTCTTTCAGTCCTTAGCAGAATTCCAGCGAAATCTTGAGCATCGGATAATCCGATTATTTCCAACTCGGATAATCCGAACATCTTCAGTGTGACATTTCTTCTAGTCCTTAGCAGAATTCCAGCGAAATCTTGATCATCGGATAATCCGATATTTTGCAACTCGGATAATCCGAACAACTTCAGTGTGAGATTTCTTCTAGTCCTTAGCAGAATTCCAGCGAAATCTACAGATCGGATAATCCGATATTTTCAACATCGGATAATCCGGTTTACTTCAGCAACAAAACTGGCTCTTTTCAAACCCCTTTTTGGTTTCGATGCAAAGATGTTTTACACACTTAAAACCTGCATCACTTGATTCACATGTTAAATTGTCACTAGTGTTGTTGCCTAACACACAAAACACAAGGGATTAATAAATGTCCTTTCACATAGAAAATTTAATCACTTAAATAATCATTTATACTTTACTAGAGGATCTGTATCATTCTCAATATGTTGTTACATATAAAATTTGGAATGACACCTAGCTCCCACTCAAATATGCCTTCCGCATATAAGACAAGGGAATTTCCTTTTAGCTCCCACTCAAATATGCCATTCACATAAGATCAAGAAAAGCTACTTAGCTCCCACTCACTTCTTTATAAATGCATGTTTCTTCAACTATTTTAGAGGACTCCAAAATCCTTTGATCACATTATCAAAGTGAAGATTCCAGCTCCGATATGCTTACTTCAGCCCATGAATGGACAACTGAAGTTTGCATACATGTCTAGCATCCTTAGGATCAACAAACCATCTCATTGTACTAATTACAACTCTTTTCTTAATGCTACTATTAAGAAACATGGCTTCTTTATCCATTTATTAATTTCTCAATTCAAAATTATAGTAATTGCTAAACAATCCTAAATAGACTTAATTAGGCATCGCCACTTGAGTTAAATTCTCGTTGTGGTCAACTTTTGAATTTGTTGAAACTGTTTTACGACAAATCGATCCTAATAAACGGTTGCCTTTCCGTCAATGTCTATTTTGTCATAAAATTCCATTTACTCTCAACGGCTTGGAGCCCATCAAGAAGATTTACCCAAGTCTTTACTTGGTAATCGTGCATGGATTTTATCTCGGATTATATATGGCTCATAGCCATTTCTCGGACTTAGGTTCACCATTATTTCTTCGTAGTTCATAGGTTTGTCATGTTTCATCAACATGACGTTCATAACAAGATTAGTATGAGCTCAGAGCATCATGATCGTTATCATCAGCTTCTTTCCAGTTGTGGAGGACGGTATCGGAATGGTTTCCGTTGTGCCACTCTGATGTCTGGAGAGAAAGTTCATTAACTTTGTCTTGCTCTACTTTCTTTCCCACTTATACCTTCGGACAAGAAACTATTTCTTTAGTAAGGTATATTTCGGCAACGATTTTGCCTCTGTCGTGAGACATGAATCCAACTGATTCTTTAGATACACTACAAAGATGAATTTATCCGTTTTAGGTTTGATCGTATCGAAACACTAAAACACCGAAACGACAATCTAGGCTAAAAGCCATGCCATGACTCATATGGTATTGCCTCCATGGATTTAGATGGTTTCCCTATTATCTAAAGTGAATGTTTTGTTCCTACCATACGACTCTAATGATCACAAAAATTCGATAAGAGATTTATTGATCACACACAATCCAATAGCGTGTGATAACACACCATAACATTGTGGTGTTCCATACGGCGCAATTTGTGGAACTTTTTTCACAAGTCTTCCAATGATATGCCAAACTCATCACTCAAATCATTGCTTCCTCGATATGTATCGTAGGAAATTGATTATCTTGTTGAGTTTATTTTCATACTTTACTTCTGAACTTATTTGAATTCATCAAAATTTTCAGACCAGCATTTCATTAAGTAGATGCCCATACATCTACTTAAATCAAATTGGTAAAGTTTACTAAATAATGATTTCCACTACACGTTGAAATACTTCATTGATTCACACACATCGATATGTATGATTCTCAACAAGTTAAATGCCCGTTTTCTGAAACGGTTGTCTTAGTTATCTTGCAAGTGTCAAAAGATCAAATCTAAGGACTTGGAGATCCATGTGAATGGAGCTTCTTAATGCATATAACTCAAAACGTTAGTGCCATAATAATATGGTGTCATTATTAAGTTTGTATCTTTGGCATTAATGTTATAAATGTGTGAGCTACTACCATCTAGATTCAAATAACAATATTCCATTCATGATCGGTGTATGATCATTAAAGATATCACTCATAAATGTAGGACAACGATTTGTCACTAACAATATGAATAATTGTCTCGCTAGAGGCAAGACACACTTATAATGATCATGCTAACAAGTGATCTAATGGATTTTGTTCAAATCAAATTTAATCTAAATGGTAGATGAAGAGAGAGTGTCTATGGCCATCACAACATATTGCCTGCCATCATCAACACACATTGTCTCTTTATCCTTCCAAGCTACTCAAGCAGAAAATCTTGTTTTCATAAAACATGACTAGTATCAAATTTTAGTCACTACTGCAAGTACTTGTTTAGGTAAACATTCATAACTTGTATATCATATACACCATCATCATTGATGACTTCCCGGTGATTCGTTTCATCTTCTTGATTCTTCAACGTAATCAAGAATTCATGAAGGTGAATGATTCCCCTTTCATGACATAGTTATGACAAAACATTTGCATCAGCCAACATTTTCTGTCATCCAGTGATCGAGCTGAGTGAGGCATCTCATTGTCATCAAGTATGACCAATGTCATCATGTATGACCAATGTCATCTAGTATAACCAACGTCATCAAGTATGGCTGCCATGCGCTCATTTAATGCGAGTGTTCTCTTCCATCTTGGTTGAGAAGAAAACCTGATTTACGGTGGATACATATCATTAATCTCAGCGACCATTCCAAATGTTCGCGATCTCTCAACACGCACCCACAGTTCATTCTCTATGGTAGAGATCATAGCATACACTGGACTATGATGGAATTATCCGCACAAAACTTGATAATCTAAATTATCCTTTTGTTTAGCGGAATCTCGGGTCTATCTCCTATCGGGTTTTGTATCATGTAGAGCTAAAAAGTTTGAACAAGGAGTATCCTCAAGCTACGGTATAAAAGTATGAAGTTTGGACCCAACCTTTTAAGTTTCTCAATCGCAGGAAAGCACCTAAGTTTAAAAGGTTTAGAGGTTATCATCTACAAAGGTTTTGCAAAACATAAAGACTTTTTTATATTAAAATATGGGTTCAAGTTTTCAAAATAAAACTACTAGAACTCCCACTCAAGACGAGTATCCCTCGCATCGTCTTAGTGATTACATGATCCTCATCCGATATACTATCCCCGATCGTCACGGCCGATAGCATAGCTTCAAAGGTAGACATCGCTATGTCAATCACAACAACTCTGTGAATCGTGCTTAACCTTTCGGTCACTGTGTTCCGAGGCCATGTCTGTACATGCTTTACGTGGCTGCTAGGGCTTCCGCACAAGAACCGTTTCTTACCTACGAAAACAACCACAACAGCGATAAGACAAGTGTCTCTCTTACACCCCTTTCGGGGCCCTCCATTGCAAATGATATATCAACTATTGTAGGAGATACAGACACCCGCCAGCCACATATACGGTACAAGCCGTATGTCAAGTGTGGAACCAGTCTCGCGTAAAAGTACGCGTAAAGTCGGTCCGGGCCGCTTCATCCGACAATGCCACGATATAAACAAGTACACGCGAGAGGGTAACAAATGTAGAATCGATATCCACATTCAACATGTGTTCTAACCGTACAAATATATCTACGCATAGATCGGCTCTAATACCACTGTTGGGGATCGTGTACAGAAAACAAAACAAAAATCCTACCGACGATAACCATAAACTAGCCAGGATCTATACTATGCAGATATACTTATACGGAGGAGAACGGAGTACATACCCTTGTAGACCGAAAGCGGGGATTACGCTCCCGCACAAGCGTTGATGATGAAGCGACGTAGCTGACCTCAAGGTCGTGTAGATGAAGAAGACGACTTCCAGTGCCAAACAATGGCACCTCGCGGTTCCACACACGTACGGTGTGGATGATGACCTCCGGGCTCCAGATCCAGCAGAGCAGCGGAAGCGGAAGATTGGATCTGCAGCACGGCGGTGTGCGTGCAGTAGAGAGACTTCTCTCCCCATACGCAGCTCCAGAAACGGAACCACGCTCAAGGTAGGAGAGAAGAAGAGGGAATTGGTGGTTTCCAAGGCATGGGGGTCCCCTATTTAAAGGAGAAATGGGGAGACCATCTCCCTTGGCTAAGCCATGTGGGACTAATCCCCACATGGCTTGGCCGGCAGGGCCACCTAGGCCGGCTGGCCTTCTTCCCCTTTTTTCTCCTTTTTCTTTTTAGGGATTTTTCCCTAATGGGCCTCTAAGGCCCATTTATGATTTAATTCCTTTAAAAATTCGAAATAAATAAAATAAAAATATGTTAATCACTAATAACACTTATTAATATTAAATACATATTATTTAATTCATCCAGACTCCAAAACCTATTTCGTTGCCTCCGATCAACATCGGACAAGTTCCGGAATACTTCCGGAGTTCCCGTTTTCTTTTCTCTCTAAATCCAATCTAATCGTCACCCACCCTTAAGTGTGTTACCCCACGGTTCGGTATCACTCCAGACATGATCGAGACACCCTCTCCGATCAATGACTAACAGCGGGATCTGGATATCCATGATAGCCCCTGTGCATCCACAAATATCTTCTATCGTTTGAACCTTTAGATGTCCAGTCTCATCCTCTTGCCTAGCGATACTTAGATTGTCCGAGCGTCATTCTCCGGTATCAAGATTACCGAGCATGACCTCGCCATTGACAAATCTATCTTTACTCGTCTGTGATATTACATCCCCGTGACCTAGTCACATGCTTGCAAGCGCATTGATGTAATCTCACCGAGTGGGCCCAGAGTATCTATCCTACTATGTGGATTGGCAATTCCCGCTCTTGATCACTCGCTACTAGTGCTTCCTTCCGATACCCGAAAGTGTCACCTTTATTGTCACGCTATATAAGTCATGCCGTTTGATGCGATCAGCCGTATCTTTCAGAAGCAGAGATTTGATATGATCTCACGGTCGAAGGTATGAACACTACATTTCTATATTTTGGGTATGTCCATCAAATCATTCACCTAATGATATGACTCTGTTGTTAACCGACGTCATTGTCCATGATCAGGAAACCTTGATCATCTGTTACCCAACGAACTAGTTAATTAGAGGCTACTAGGGACCTGGTTGTTTTATACCACACGTGTATTAATGTTTCCGCGTATACAGTTATAGCATGGTATTAAAACGTATTGTGAACTATTGAGATATGACAAATAAAATCACTTTATTAATTGCCTCTAGGGCATATCTCCAACAGTATTATATATATTTTTCCTTATTTTATATTCTATCATTCTGATTGATTGTTCCTTATCTTTTTGTTTTCTTTGACTGTTTTTTCTATATGACCTACTGTTCGTCTTTACCAAAGTCTAGATATGGTATCCGAAGAAGATGGAATTTACGGCGGTCTATCAGTAAGTTTTCGTGTTTTTTGTTCATATTTCCCTGCTAGTTTTTTGTTTATTTGTCTTTTTTCCTCCTTGTTGTGTGTTGACAGTTGAAAGATGCGAGGCTCACTGTATTCTATCGTGGTGTCTCTCCTGATATTTGTTTTGATAATGTGCATCCTGCACTTGGTACATTTTTGTGCTCGTTTATTGAACCTGAGTAGCAATTTATGGTATATAATAAAACCCACTGGCTGTGTGTTGATTGTTTTATTGGTTTATTTTTACTTCCATCATATGTACTTATTCTTGAATTCTTGTTTTCAAAATACTAGGCTATAGATGAATCGAAGGAAATTCTGCGTGGCATGTACACGGATATATTTCTGCAATTCGACCTGTTGTTGATAATACTTTGTGCAAAGTTATGCAAGTTGCAAGCTACAAGGTGAACAGTGAACAGAAGATGCATAGAAACTCTAAAAAGCATGATATTTCGTCTGGTCAGCCTTTGTTCTAGGACCTTTCTGATAAGTTGGAATCACGGAGTCAGCCTGATTCCACGGATGGCAATGGCAGTCCTCCGTCTCTGGAGGATCGAATAATTCCCTTGAGTCAAATTGTGTATGAGAAATCAAGTTGTTACAGGAGATAATTCCCATAGATGTCAAATATAGTCCTAATGCACTATATAAAGATTTTCTCCTGAATCTTAAGAGTTATCTAGACCGTATCGCGGAAGGCCTGCCTTATAAACTCCCTTTTGAACCAACCTTGGATATGCTAAAGGCTAAAGGCGTCGTTTGCATCAATTGTGAAGGATTGAACAATCCTCGTGTTTGTGATTCTTGCAAAGACCTGGTGGATGGAACTTTTGAGAAGATAGATGGAACAAGTGTATCCAAATCACTAAACCAAGATAATGAAAAGTTGATTCCAAGATTGAAGGCAGTGGCAAGCTTGTCTGTTCGTCGTCAACTACATGATTGCCTCATGATATTAATTATGTAGGAATCACCCCTGATGTCGAACATGGAAGTAAGTCAGTTTCCTCTGCTGCAAACTGTCTTACTATATCTGGTCAGTCTTGCGACTCACATGTGGTGAAAGGTAGTTCCTGTTCTCATTCTTGCAAAGACCTGGTGGATGGAACTGTTGAGAAGGTAGATGGATCAAGTACATCGAAATCACTGAACCAAGTTAATGAAAAGTTGATTTCAAGATTGAAGGCAGTGGCAAGCTTGTCTATTCGTCGTCAACTACAGGATTGCCTCATGATGTTAATTATGTAGGAATCACCCCTGCTGTCGGACAAGGAAGTAAGGTTGTTTCCTCTGCTGCAAACAGTCTTACTATATCTGGGCAGTCTTGTGAGTCACATATGTTGAAAGGTAGTTCATCTTCTTGTGCTGAACAGATGATGCATGCTAGCTCATTGCAAAGGAATGCGACATCACCAAAAACTCATTCAGCCGATGTGTCCCAGCTCATGGCAAAGGAATGTGATCATTCCGCAGCTGCTATGAATAGCCAGACTCAAGTTGGTATGGTTTCCTCAACAATGCCTGTGATAGAATTGTCCAATATTTTGCCTGTTGATCAATGTGGTTGCTTTACTGACTCGAAGAGGTCCTTTTCCCAAACTGTTGTTCCTGGTGTTGGAATGGTTGACGATGTATCTGTTAAGAAGTCGAGGGTATATGAGAAAGGAAACAAAATGATAGATTTTTCGGTCGATGCAGGACCATCGAGCTTCATTGTTACAGACTTTGATAGTCTGTTGGACGACGTTTCTGTTTGGGAACATGTAGATCAAATTACAGAACAGATGCAGGCTTCCAAAAGGCAGAATGGCAGTCCTGCATTTGCAGTACGTCCTTTATCTCAGCCTAACAGCTTGCTACGAATGAAAGAGGTGGCCTACAACGCTCAACAGACTTGTCCACCCGGTGTGAACAATTCGTTCCATTTCTCACAAACTGAATGCTCACACAGGAATCCCAGCATTATTCGTGCTCAAGAGTCTAGGACACCAAATGTTCGAACAAGGACAGTTAACTTCACAGATCCTCGCAGATGTATTCTTCGCCACATATTACTGACATGGAGTCTACTGAACCATACAGACCTCTGGAAATGCAAAGGATGATGCAGTATTCAAATCCTTCTAATTCAAGATCAAATTCTTTGTGTGGGGGATCTAGCCCTGGCTTTGGAACATCTGCTAGTGCATCTAGCTTTATGTACAGTAGCCCAAACTCTTGCCATAGGTCATTTTCCCACAACACCCATTCTTCCCAGCCCAACGCTGAGAACACTTATTCACAAGGATTTTCCACAAAACCGGTATGTCCCATCGTCCAGCACAAGCAGGGAACATTCTTCACTGTATCCTACAGGTTCAGGTTACAGTTCCAATCAACAGTTTGATGAATTCATTGACCACCGTCCAAATATTTGTGCTCCTTCTTCATCTGGTTGGTATAATAACCAACATAATCCACCAAATATTAACACTAGTCAACCAGTATTCAACGGCGGTCTTTCTTCAGGATTTGCAGTCTTTTTTCAGGACCTGGCAGTCATGCATCAGGCAGTTCAGGATCAGGCATTCATGCATCTGCCAATTTTGCAAACTTATGCGAACAGCGACAATGCAGTGAATAACAAACCTGCTCTATTTGTGAGGGAATCGTCTTAGAAGGAAGTTTTGGTGATGGCCTGGATTAATAAATATTTACCCAGTAAACATGGTAGAAGATACTTTTAAGATTTATAAATCCTTTGTCTTATTAATAAATATTATTTATTGTTTGTTTTTCTTATTAGTTTGTTAATTATTCTTATTGTGCAGCCCAAGGGTAGTAAAGATTGGCCCGAAATATGCGGTGCATCAAAATTTTGGCCTTTCAATGCAAGTCGGTGGTTGCATTCATGGTTATGTAATTGATGTTCTTTCTGATGCCGTGATGCAAGAGCAATTTGATAATACTGGACATTATGATGCACGTCGGCCAACCTTCTTAAAATACATCATGCCCCACGAAATTTCAGTAAGTTTGTCTATCTTTTTTCATAATTTTGTCCTTTTTATTTTAATAATGATTATTCTGCTGCTTTACAATATTCTCATATTGTTGTCTTGTTATTTGTCAGACACTGTTTGCGACTGCTTGCTCAGATGTTGGAAAGCTAAAGAAGCTGATCAGTGAGCCAACTATGCCTTGTAGAATGATTTTTTTTGTTGTGAGTATTTTAAGTTCAGTATTGACATTATTATGTTGGAAAGCTAAATAAGTAGATTCGGTACATTTTTGCTTACACTATATTCTTTCAGGCTTATATTCCAGTTATAGATAATAAGTTCTGGATTCTTGTCATCGCTAATTCTCGACGACAACGTTTTGAGACGTACTGTGGCTACTACGACCCTGCAGAAGTAGCACGAATGGCCCAAACTGTCATTAGTAATTTTCAGCGGGCACATCATGAAGCTTACTGATTGCGTGGATCACACGTTCGCTGGGAGACCCCAAGAGGAAGGTATGAAGCAGTGTAGCAGCAGTTTCCCTCAGTATGAAACCAAGGCTTAATCGACCAGTAGGAGCAAGAAATCACTTCTGAAGGTTGTTGGTGCGCCGTTACTCGATCACCAACGTGGAATCTACACACAACACAATCAAACTACTTTGCCCCAACGAAACAGTGAGGTTGTCAATCTCACCGGCTTGCTGAAAACAAAGGATTAAACGTATGGTGTGGAAAACAGTAGTAAATTGCAGAGAATGAAAAGGAACAATGTTTGCAGTTGGTTGTATTATCAGTGTAAAAGAATGGACCGGGGTCCACAGTTCACTAGTGGTGTCTCTCCATAAAAGAAACTAACATGCTGGGTGAACAAATTACAGCTGGGCAATTGAAAAAATATTGAGCGCATGACAATGCATATATATGACATGATGATTACTATGATATTCATGTGGGCATTACGACAAAATACATAGGCCGTTATCCAATAGCGTCTATGACTAATAATCCACCGCCAGGTTGTCATCCGAGTTCCGCGTTGTTATTAAGTTGCAAGCAACGGATAATTACATTAAGTAATGTGCGTAATGTAAACAAATGCATTAGACTTAACGGCGCACCCTTAAGCTAAGCATCGGTTATTTTATCCCTAGTGGCAACAGCACATCCACAATCTTAGAAGTTATTGTCACTCTCCTAGATTACTGGAGGCATGAACCCACTATCTAGCATAAATACTCACTCTTGGAGTTACAAGCATCTACTTGGCCAAAGCATCTACTAGTAACGAAAGCATGCAAGATCATAAATAACATATAAGATAGATTGATAATCAACTTGACATAGTATTCAATATTCATCGGATCCCAGCAAACACAACATGTAGCATTACAATAAGATGATCTTGATCATGATAGGCAGCTCACAAGATCTAAACATGATAGCATAAAGTGGAGAGACAACCATCTAGCTACTGCCATGGACCCGTAGTCCAAGGATGAACTACTCACGCATCACTCCGGAGGCAGGCATGGTGATGTAGAGCCCTCCGGTGATGATTCCCCTCTCCGGCAGGGTGCCGGAAGAGCTTTTGAACCCTCCCGAGCTAGGGTTGACGGCGGCGGCTGATGCATGTAAAATGCGTACATGAACTTTGCACTTTATTCACTCATATTCCAATCATATTTGCATCATTTAAGGTTATATCAATGTTTTATCATGATTTTGGAAATATCTCAATGATTTCCTATTTTTATGGAATTAACCCTGCATAGGCAGAAAACCCCGTTTTCTTATTTTAATGTTTCAGGGACCCAAACGTCAACGAAATCACCTGGAAATTTACGGGCAACAATATTTGGAAGGAAGAAGACCTGTGGGCGAAGGAAGCGAACAAACGGAGGTCTGAGGACCAAACGGGGTGGCCCACGCGGCCAGGTACTGTGGCCGCGTGGGCCCACCCGTTTGGCCCTCGTGGCTCCGTTGCCGTCGATCTTCGCTCCACCGACATAGTTTGACCTAAAAACGCCTATAAAAAAGGTCCCCCGACGTTCTCTGGAAGGAGCGCCGCACAAACACAGAAACACCGAAACGGAGATCAGGAGCTACAGATTGGAGGGGGAAAACTCCGGCGGGGCGCTGCCGGCGTGGTCTCCATCTTCTCCATCGACTTCTCCGCCGTCTCCATGAGGAAGAGGGAGTAGTCCACCTCTGGACTATGGGTTTGTGGAAGTAACTTATATATCTCTCCTCTCTTGAGCTTCACTAATTAGCACCGTATGAGCTGCTGAACATGATTACGGTCACCGTTGTAATATCTTTGTGGTGGATCTTTATGAGTTAATATATGTTTGAGATTGCAATGTTTGTTTCAGTTATGAGTATAGATGCATATTATGTACCCCGTTCTTGTCTACTTGTTTTGATCAAGCATGTTTATGACAGCGTGTGTGGGGGAACGTGTGCATTAGTTGGAGTAACGGGGGTGGCTAGTGCAGTGAACGTGAGAGAAAGTTCTGCGATCCACTTTGGTATCTTTACCTTACTTTGTTACCTCACTAGGGATAAACTAAAATACCATGCTACCGGGATGTGGGCGTGACCATTGCCACTACTCCATGACTAGATCTAGCATGTTCTTATTTTCACTTCATGTCATGATACTTAATGCTATACTCTGAGTTATCTTAATTACTGAGGTGTTATTATTTAGTTCGCATCTTGGTGAAGTATAAGAGAGGTTAATAACCAAAAGATCTCTATGTTAGGACGTGATGCCCATATATCTAAGTAACTTGTTATCAAACCCTGTGTTGCAATCTCATATGTTAACTTTGTGTGTTCCATTGTCTACCACTTTATAAAGAGAGAGTGCATTTGTGAAACCATGAACCCAGTCCATTTTTAATCATAAGAAACACCTTTCCAACACCATATACCACTTTTCTATTTTCAGCCATCATTAAATCCGAAAATACAAAAATACTTTTCATCTTGCATACATCATTCAAAACCCAAAAATATCATTTATCATTGCATCCACCATCATTGCATATTTATTTCTTGTTTGCATTGCATAACTATCCTGATATCATTCTTACACCTTGTGCTTGACAACCACAGGTGAGGTTGAGGACCAAAACATCTAACCTTGTTTTGTAGGTAACCAAAAGAAGGATAAGAAGATAAATCTACCACTTCAGATTCCCCGAGAGTTCGATATTAAACCCTCGAGTCACCCCTCGTGGGGAAAACTGTCTTCCACTTACTATACACTCTGCACTTGGAGTCTCAACCTAATCCCGTTTATTTGTGCAGGCATCAAGACTTGCTCTTCAGGATCATCAAGACGTTTTCTGGCGCCGTTGCCGAGGAATCGTAACTGAGAGATTTATCCAAGGGTGTGCATCATCGCATTCATCTCACAACAAAGTCAATGTCACCAACTTGTGCTAACACCTAAGCTTGGGAGGTTGCACCTACGTGAGCACCATCTTATCCATCTTTACTTACAAAGCAATTTATTTGTTTTGTTAGTGTCATTGCATATCATATCATATTTATTTCAGTTTTGCATAAAAAATCAAAATACCAAAAAAAAACTTGCTAAAATGGAGAAAGAACTAAGTTGTGTGACTACACAAACACTCCTAATGATCAATTTATCACGAGAGCTATTGCCACACCTAAGATAAATGCTGAGAGTTATGAAGTAAGTCCTAGTTTGTTGAACTTGATAACTAGGGAACAATTTGGTGGTAGTGCTATGGAGGATGCCTCTATGCATCTTCATGACTTTGTTGAAATATGTGACATGCAAAAGTTTAAAAATGTGGAAAGTGATATCCTAATGTCGGAGAATGACTCCCACGAAACAGGGATAGTCAAGCTCACGAAGAGAGTTCGTGTAAGGGGCTGAACACGTTGGTCAAACAACCCTCAACCTGCACGGCGACGGTGCTCGTCGAGCAAGCGGAGGGACATCACGACAGAGATGAACACCAGCCCGTACCCAGGTTCACGGCCCTCGTGTGGAGGTAATACCGCTACTCCTGCTTGTCTGTATTGCACTGCTTGTAGAGGTTACAGTACAATGAGCTTGCCGAGGCTCTCTTTTGGCAATGGTGTATACAAGGAAGGGAAGCAAGGTCTTCTTCTTCCTTGCGCGTAAGTGGCGATGCTGGAATGAGAATGCGATCCCTTGCTACGGTGCACCTTGCCCTCCTTTTATAGGCGCCCCGTGCTCCTTGCACTCGCACTGTGGTAGGGCTGTCACGTGGCGCAGAAGGTGGAGCGCGGTGCATCGCAGCCCGGATGTCCATGGACGCGGTCCATGAGCGTAAAGCTGACTCCTGTAGCAGAGTACCCACCGTCCATGCAGGACGGCCAGCTGGGGCCGCAGAGGAACGTGGGGGTGCCCACGGTGACGTTGGCCTTGGAGCGTAGCGCCGGCCGGTCCCCTTATCACCAAAGAGGAAATCCTTGTAGTCCGGAGCGGGTGGCACAGCTTTATTGACCCCTTTAATCACCAAAATGGCAACTGCGGCGTCGTCGTCACCGCGCGCAGGGGCGCGCGTCACTCTGCGGCCGCTGCAGAGCCCATGTGCGCTCTGCAGAGGTTGCTTTGCAGCGAAGCGATCTCCACGAGGGCTTGGACCCTGTAGAGAATTCGGCGTTGACCTCTCCCCAGGGGAGATTTCCTTAAGAGGGGGCAGCAGTGGATATGGCCTCCGCAGGCCTCTGCTGCCTCAAATCCCTCGCGAGGCAATTCGCCTCACGAGGCTCTCCAAGCCGTAGGCTTGGTCCTTAGCAAAATCGCCATCAAGTGTCGAGGGCCGTATAGGACAGGCCCAGCACACCCTGGATTTCACTGGGCCGACAGTAGCCCCCGGGCCCATGATGGGCACGATGTAGTCCAATGGACGCAGGCGAACCGTCATGGGCCCAAAGTGTCCGGCCGGCCTGAGACACGTGCAGGGCAGTTACGCCGCGACGACACGTTCTCCTCGGAGATGATGGGCGTAGTGGGGGGTCCCACCACGTCTCGGTAACTGCTCTGAGGGGAATAAAGCCTGCAGCACCGGTTCAGCAGTTTGCGCGCCCGTCTCCTTGCTCTTGACGCCTGCGCTCCTGTGTCTTCGACGCACCTCCCCCCTTGCAATCCTGCGGCAATGGCGCCCAAGAAAGCTTCCGCGGCCTCGAAAGGCAAAGCCGTGGTGCAGGGCGGCGAACCTGCCGCGACGCAGCAGGTCGGCGACTTCGAGCCGGCTCTGACCGGCTTCCGCTTTAAGAAGAAGGCGCAGCTGGAGAAAGTGCGTCACATGGCGGCTTCAGCGACCAACGAGCACGGCGCTACGGTGCTTAAGCCGGCGGACAACTCCTTCGGCGACTTCTACCCCATCTTCATGCACACCCTATTCGCCGGGCTTGTGCCTCCTTTCTCCGATTTCTTCCTGGCGGTTCTGGAGCGCTACCAGATCCAGGTCCTTCATCTCCATCCTAATTCCATCCTTGTCCTCGCCATCTTCGCCTACCTCTGCGAGGCATACATCGGCATCCACCTCGGTGGACCTCTTCCGAAGCTTCTATGCGCTCCGGTTCACGGCGAACAAGGAGCGGTCAGGGTGCGTGTCCTTCCGCATCGCGGAGGGCATGAAGGGCACATACATCCCCATCGCGCGGAACGGCGAGAACATTGTGACCAATGTGACGAAGAGGGTGGAGGACTTCCGCAAGCGCTGGTTCCTCATGAAGTTTGGCAGCCGGAGCGCCTTCTTTGACCTGCCCGAGGCGCCTCCGATGAAGAGGGCGAGCTGGTCTTCTAAAGCGCTCAAGGGAGCCGCGCTTGGCCCTGTGATGAGGCGCTTGAAGGACCTCCGCGAGGCAGGCCTCACCGGGCAGATGGTGGCCAAGGACTTCGTGAAGCGCCGCATTGCTCCGCTCCAGTGGCACGCGGACGCAATGTGGCTTTACTCCAACCAGAGGGACAAAATGCGCCTGAGCGCAACCTCTTCACGCAGCAGGAGGTGCGCACCATTATGGAGACGCTCTTCACGGCTCCTGATATCCCCCAGCCCGGCGATAAGGCGGTCCCGCTCCACAGGATTGACCTTGGGCGCCGCGTCTCGCTCGTGCAGACGATGCCGAAGTTCGACCGGTGGGGCCTGGTGCCCAAGGGTCATGCGGGGCCCCGCGAAGATCCTGAGTCCGCGGCGCAGGGGGCGCCAGCTGAGGCGACGAGGAGACGACGGTAACGCCTGTGGAATCCGACGCAGGCGCAACCGGCGCCTCGGGAGGCTCTGCCTCTCCAGCGGAGAGTCGAGCACCTCGAAGAGCGCGGCGCCTGAGGTGAGGCCCACGAGGCTTCTTCAGGCAGCAGCGGCCAGTTCGTGGTCGCTCCCTCGCAGCGCGCCGAGGGGCAAGAGGAGAGCGACGATGACGGAGCTTCATCAGGCCATTGCGAGCCCCGCTCCAAGGCCGTTCATGACCGGGCCGCCGGGAGTCCAGCGGGCATCTCCCTCAAGAGGAAAGCCGAGGCCGCTCTCGAGGGGTCCGGCGCCGGAGCCGCACCACTGAGGCCGTGGCGGTCGTCGAACACGGTGTGGGTCGATTCCCGCGCCAAGACATCAGGGTAAGAACTGACTCCCTTTTCTGTCTTGGCTTGCTTTTGCGTAGGCTTCCTGCGGAGTTTTTGAGTTTTAGCCTCTCCAGGGGCCCCGAGGTGCCGAAGAGGCGGAGACTTCGGAGGCTTGGAGAGATCCCCAGCGCTGCAGCGGCGCCTGCAGCGTGTACAGTTGACGAGGTGCCTCCCGAGGGCACTGCTTCATCTCCTGAGGCGCGGCGCCGCCTCCTGAAGCGAGGAGCACTGCAAGGAGATGGAGGGGGAGGCAGAGGTGGCGATGCCTCCACCTATGCGGCCTGACGTCTCCCCCCGCAGCCGGAGGGGACGGCGGATGCGGATGCGGCGAGGTTCACGCCGCCGGCGAAGGAGTGTGCCGCGGTGACAGGGGCGTCCGCGGGGGCGTGCGCTGACGTCGAAATGGAGGAGGCCGCCGCGTCATCGCCCCCACCGAGCACGAAACTTGGAGAGGCCACAGCGGACTCTGAGGCCGCTGGGGAGGCGGCCTCAACTGAGAAGGCCAACCCTGTCCCTGGAGAGGAGAGCGCTCCCCAGGGGCAGAAGAATGACGTGGTTGAAGATGAAGATGCCCCGAACCCCCAGGAGGCCTCCGGTGAGGGGGGTTCTCATCAAAGCCCCCTGAAGGCCCCTTGGGTGGACCAAGAGGGGGGCTCGCACCAGAGCCCCCAGGCGCGCCTTGAGGCCACTCGGAGCCCAAGGTTGGACGCTCCGGAATCCTCGGCAGGCGCCGGCGTTTCCAGGCCCTCCGGCGAGCCATGGGCCTTAGTTCTGCGGGGGCGGCGCCCCGCCGCAGCCCGCCGTGGGGCTGTCCTCCGCTCGGCGAGGGAGGTTCTCGACGAGCTTGAGGCCCAGCTTGCCGAGGAAGATCGCTCCAGGGCGGAGGAGGCCGCTGAGCTTGCGCGGGGCTGGGCTTGTCTTCATGAGACCGTGGAGAGCTGCCGCCGGAAGAACGAAGCTGCCCAGGCGCAGCGCGAGGCAGCGCTGCGCTCTGCTGAGGAATCCGCATCAGCGTGGTCCGCGAGGTCGAGGAGACCCTAGCGGACCTGGGTGCTAGGCGCGAGGCTCTCGAGGTGGAGACCGAGGCCAAACACCAGGAGCTGGCGGCGCGCGAAGCGGCGGTCTCCGCCAAGCACAAAGAGCTTCTGGACCGCGAGGCGGGGATCGTCGCCGAGTCGGAAAATTGCGGCAGAGTTGGAGAAATTCGTGAGAGTTTGAGCATTCGCGAAGACTTGATCGTGCAGCGCGGAGCTGATCTCGACGCCCGCGAGGCCGAGGCGCGCAAACGCGAAGACCAGGTTGAGCAGATCGAGAAGGATCAATCCGCGCAGCGGGAGCACCTGGAAGCCCGCGAGTACAAGGTCACTCAAGATGAGGAGTTCTACCAGAAGCGCCTTGCGCTGACCAACGAGAACCTTCGCAAAAGGAGGAGAAGATGGCGGAAGAGTCTGCGACGAAGGAGAAGCTCTTTCGCGACAGCTGTAGAAAAGACTTCGCGGATAAGGCCAAGAAGCAAGAGGAGCGCTTCACGAAGAGACGCAAAGAGCTTGAGGCTCGCGTCCAGGACCTTGAGGCCCAGAAGAAGCGATTCGACTCTCGCCTCCAGGCTGCCGCGGAGGCTCGGGCGCGTGCGGAACAGAACTTTGCCTCTTGATGGCGGACATGAAGGAGTTGACCGCTCAGGTGGGCCCTGTCGTGGAGCGCGCCGAAGAGGCTGAGCATCGCGTGCAGGCGGCACAGGTCTTGACGCAGCAACGGGAGCGCATGTTCCAATCCTTAGTGGCCCGGGGGAATACTCTCGCGGGGCAGCTAGGAGTGGATGCACCTATTGTTCCCGTCCATGGGAACGCTGATGCCGCCACATATCTTGCTTACTTCGACCAGCTCTTCTCTGTGCTCGAGGGCCCTGTGGCGGAACTTGGCGACGTTGTTGATGAGGAGTGCCGCAAGCTCTTGACCGTGGCGATCGATCGCGTCTTCGCCAACCTCCAGCGCCTTCACCCCGGCTTCGACTTCGAGTCAGTGACCGAGCCCATCGAGGGAGATCCGGCCTGGGAGCTCTCCAACTTGGTTCGAGAAGAAGTCAACGATTACGTCGACCGCTTCAAGAGGGTTGAGGCGGAGCAGGCCGCTGAGGAGGATGAAGGCGCCGAAGAAGAGAAGGCTGAAGAGGACGGCGATGGTGAACCCTCTGCCTAGGCCACTCCTGCAACAAGATGCGCTTGGCGCAATTATCTTTGTTTTAAGACTTGTTTTAATTCACGCTGGCTTGTAAGATACTTTATCGTATGCAAACATGTGTGTGTGCCCCTCGAAGGGTCCTTTGTCCCTGTTCCATGTCTTTCTTCGCTCTACGTCGTCAGGACCCGTCTCTTTGCGCTATGACACCGCCGCTACGGTATGCCGGAGCGTGACTCGGCAAGGCCGGGGGGTGTTTAAGGCTTGGAGAGGTAAGGGCTCTCGAGTCGCGGTGCTCGAGGGCTCCCCTTTGACGCACAAGCAGTCCATGGAGTGTGAGAGAGAAAAAACCGCTCGAGGGGCGACAGGTGCCCGTGAGAGGGAGAAAACACTTCTGAGGAGCGCAAGCGCTAGACTTAGCTTGGTGAGACTTTGGCCTCGTAGAGGGCGTTGGCTTCCCTGATGGTGCGCTCCCTTCTAGGGGTCGGAGCGCGACTTCTCGACCTTGGGGAGGACTTCTTGTTCCCTGTATTGGTTAGAGAGGCAGACCCAAAGCGGCACATGGTAGTAAACACCCATGCGCGCTTATAGGCTTCCTCATGGGTATCTCGCGAGGAGAGTAAGTACCAAGGTCCTTTGGTGAGGTGGCGTGTTTTGGGAGCAAGCCCATGGGCCAGAGCTCTTTGGGGAGGTAACAGGCGTGAGAGCGTGCTCACGTGCTAGAGCTCGGATCCTTTGGATTTTGCGGTGCTGTTGGGGTGCTCTTGAGGCACAGTCACCGTACTCAGCCCCCGCTCGCGAGGTGCGCATGGGGAAGAATATAAGCGCGAAATGAACTAAGATGATGAAAAGTAAAACTCACCACCAAAATATTACATAGCGGCGCCTCAGCGCAATGTTTCATCGAGAAACGAATTGGTTCATTACACTTGGTGTGACCAAGATAAAGTTTTCCATGTCGAGGCATGGGGACCACATTCAGTGGCTGAGACTCTTCACGGCCTGCGGCGGCACGTAATCAGGAGAGCTCAGAGGGGCTGGCCCTCGGGAGGAGAAGCTTTTGTGAAGCTTGGAGGTGAAGTTGTGTGCTTCCCTCTAGAGACAAAAAATGTCTGGCGTGACTATGATCACGGGTAGAACTTGCGTAGATGCGCGATGTTCCATGGATTTTGACCGGAATGCCGTCCTCCGTTTCGAGGCGTACCGCGCCAGGCCTGGCGATGTGGAGACCCTGTAGGGGCCTTCCCACATTGGCGAGAGCTTGTGGAGACCTTCCCTGGAGAGGATTCTCCTGAGGACGAGGTCGCCTGTCTCGAGAGTGCGCGGACGTATGTGGCGGCTGTGGTAGCGTCGCAGGTCTTGCTGGTACTTGGCTGCCCTGAGGGCGGCACGGCGGCGCAACCCGTCAAGGAGTAGCAGGTCGTCGCTGTGGAGGTCTGCTTGATCGTCCTCGTTGAAGGCAAGGACCCGTGCGGATCCATGCTTGATCTCTGTGGGGAGGACTGCTTCAGCTCCATACGAGAGCAAATGGCGTCTCACCAGTGGGCTTCGTGGGGTTCGTGCGGATGGACCAGAGCACGGACGGGAGTTCGTCTATCCAGCCCTTGCCGTACCCTTCAGGCGATTGAAGCTCTTGTCTTGAGGCCCTTGAGGACCTCAGCATTTGCTCGCTCGGCTTGGCCGTTGCTCTGTGGGTGAGCCACCGAGGCGAAGCAGAGCTTGGTGCCGAGGCTCTCGCAGTAGGCCCTGAAGATGCCGCTGGTGAATTGTGAGCCATTGTCGGTGATTATGCGATTAGGCACACCAAAGCGGCAGACCAGGCCTCTGATGAATTTTACTGCCGCCCTGGCCGGTATGCTGCGCACTGCTTCAACCTCTGCCCACTTGGTGAACTTGTCGACTGCCACGAAGAGGAAGCGGTAGCCCCCTTGTGATCTCGGGAAGGGTCCCAGAATGTCAAGGCCCCAGACCGCGAAAGGCCACGAGAGCGGGATGGTTTGGAGTCCCAGTGCAGGCTGATGAACTTGCTTGGCGTGGAACTGGCACGCATCGCAAGATGGACGATGGTGGTGGCATCTTGAAGCACTTGGGGCCAGTAGAAACCGCTCCTGAAGACCTTGCCTGCCAGGGTGCGTGCAGAGGAATGGTGGCCACACTCTCCACTGTGAATGTCTCTGATCAGCATGCGGCCTTCCTCGGGGGGGACGCACTTGAGTGCAATTCCATTTGGGCGCTTGCGGTACAGGTCTCCCTCGAGGATGTAGTATGACTTGGCTTGTCGAGCCACTCGTCTGCCTCCGCGTCTTCTTCAGGAAGGACTCCCTTCAGCAGGTAGTCTTTGAGTTCGTCAACCCAGCCTGTCTCTTGGTGCACCATAGCCAGCAGCAGACGCTCCCCTGAGGATGGACCGCAGTTGGGTGCCCCACCTATAGGAGGTGGTGGGAGTACTTCGTCTGTGCTTGCGGCTGCTGCTTCTTGTGGCTGCTTTATGGACGCCTTGGAGAGTCTCTCTTCAAACACGCCGGCCGACTGGGCCTGCCTTCGTGATGCTCGCTTGGCGATGTCATCTGCCTCTTGGTTCTCCTTTCGCGGGATGTGCATGAGCTCCATGCCCCTGAAGTGCTTCTCGAGCTTGCGACCTCTTCAAGGTAGGCGGCCATGTGGTCGTCTTAGGCGTGTAGCTCTTGTTGGAGAAGTTAACCAGGAGCTGGGAATCACCCTTTATGAGTAAGTGCTTGACGCCAAGGGCGATTGCGGCTCTGAGCCCGGCGAGGAGGCCCTCGTACTCGGCGATGTTGTTGGAGATCTTGTCTATTGTGAAGCACAGCTGGATGGCGTAGTAGAGCTTGTCACCTTTTGGTGAGGTTAAGACAACGCCAGCCCCACCATTGCGGCAGGCGAAAGCTCCATCGAAGTGCATGGTCCAGTGGCTTGGCATTGTATCTCCCGATGACGCGGTTTCTTCTTCGCGAGGCTCTTCAGGAGTTGGGTCTGTCCACTCGGCGACGAAATCCGCCAGCGCTCTCCCTTTTATGACTCTTGTGGTGTCGAAGCGCAAGTTGAATGGCTGCAGCTCAATGTTCCACCCTGCGACGCGGTCAGTAGCGTTGGGGTTGCGCAGGATCTGCTCCAGGGGGAAGGACGTGACCACCGTGATGGGGTGACCCTGGAAGTAGTGGCGCAGCTTCCTGGAGGCGATGAGTAGCGCGAGGAGGAGCTTCTGCTGCACTGGGTACCGCTCGCGAGCATCTCGCAGTACAGTACTGACGAAGTAGACTGGATGCTCGACGAGGGTCGTTGATGGTGCAGCAGCGTCGGCTCCCTCGAGAGGCTCCTCAGGAGTTTTGGCGAGGTTTGCCTGTGGAGGAGCCTCGGCAGGGTGCTCGTGGAGGGCTCGACTTGAGGCTGTGGGCCTGGCGCTGGGTCTGGAGAGACTGTTCCTCGTCGGGAGGTTCTGGACTTGGTGTGGCAGTGCTTTTCTTGGGAGAACTGGCTCTTCTCTTTCCACCACCAGGACGGCGCTAGCAGTTTGTGGAGTGGCTGCTAGGTACAGCTTCAGATGCTCGCCTGCCCTGGGGGCTACCATGACTGGTGAGCTAGCCAAGTATTTCTTCAAGTCCTTAAATGCTTCGTCAGCCTCTGGAGTCCACTTGAAGGTGCCGGATTTCTTCATGATCTTGAAAAATGGCAAGGCTCTCTCGCCGAACTTGGAGATGAAGCGGCCTAAGCTGGCCATGCATCCTGCTAGGCGCTGCATGTCCTTGAGGCGGCGAGGTGGCTGCATGTCTTCTATAGCCTTGATCTTGTCAGGGTTGCTTCTATGCCGCGGTGGGACACGAGGAACCCGAGGAGCTTGCCTGAAGGCACCCCGAAGACGCACTTGGCGGGGTTTAACTTGATGTTCACCTTGCGCAGGCTGGCGAAGGTTTCCTCGAGATCCTTCAAGAGAGTGTCTCCCTCGCGAGACTTGACCACGATGTCGTCGACATAAGCTTCTGCATTTCTTCCCATCTGAGCCCCCAAGGCGATCCTCATGAGCCTCTGGAAGGTGGCGCCGGCGTTTTTTAGGCCAAAGGGCATGCAAGTGTAGCAATACACACCACAAGGGGTGAGAAATGCTGTTTTCTCCTCGTCTTCCTTGGCCATTTTGATCTGGTGGTAGCCTGAGAAGGCATCCAGGAAACAGAGGAGATCACAGCCGGCGGTGGAGTCCACAATCTGGTCTATCCTTGGCATGGGGTAAGGATCCTTGGGGCAGCCTTGTTCACGTCTGTGTAGTCGATGCAGAGCCGGCCTCCTCCATTGGGTTTTGGGACAACCACACCGTTGGAGAGCCAAGTGGGGTGGGCAACTTCTCGAATGATGTCTGCTGCTTTCAGCTTCTCTACTTCTTTGATGATGAACGCTTGCTTCTCGGGGGCTTGTTTCCGCGCTTTTTGCTTTACAGGGCGTGCGTCTGGACACACGGCTAAGTGGTGCTCGATCACCTCCCTTGGTACACCGGACATTTCTGACGGAGTCCATGCGAACATGTCAGAATTTGCCCGAAGGAAGGCGACGAGCGCGCTTTCCTATTTGGGAGGCAAGCCAGCGCCTATGGTGACGCTAGCCCCCGAGCCTTCAGCCCCCGAGCCGCTGGTGCTCAGCGACACCTTCTTTGTAGATGCTTGCTCTTGAGTGAACAGTTGTTTCTTCTTCTTGGGCCTCTCGAGAGGCTCCATGTCCTCGTCAGCGGGGAATGCCATGGCAGCGGCCTTGTAGGCGATCTCGACGGCGCGCGTGGCGTCCTGTACGTGACCGCGTATGGTGATGGTGCCACCGCTGCCAGGGATCTTGACCATGTTGTAGGCATGGTGCGTGACGGCCATGAACTTCGCGAGGGCGGGGTAGCCGAGGATGGCGTTGTAGGGCAGGCCAATGTGCGCGACGTCGAAGTCAATTAGCTCGGTGCGGTAGTTCTCCTGCGTGCCAAAGTGACCGCGAGCCTCACTTGCCCCAGAGGCGAGATTGAGCCGCTGGTGACCCCGGTGAAGGGCCTGGAGGGCATGAGCCACTCGTAGGGCACTTGAAGCGTCTCGAAGGTCTCGACAGAGATGACGTTTAGGCCTGCACCCCCATCAATGAGCGTCTTGCCGACGGCGATGTTGTTGATGGTGGGGGTGCACACCAACGGGAGGGTGCCCACAGTCTTTGTAGACTTGGGGTGGTCTTTGGCGTCGAAGGCGATGGTGTACTGGGACCACTTGAGGGGGCGGGACGTCTCGACCCCGGGAAGCGCTGCGTTGAGCTCGCGAGCGAACTGCTTGAACTGGTTGTTCGACTTGGGCGCCTGGGATCCGCCGAGGATGCATGCCATGGCACCCTTGGGGGCCTGGTAGCCTCCAGGCTCTTCGTCGGGCAGATTGTTGTTTTTCTCGGCGGCATTCGCCTGAGTTCCCTGAGGCCTCTGGAAGTTGCCCTTGCGTCCACCTTTGCGGTAACCACGGCCTCTGCCGCGGCCACCGCTGCCTCTTCTTGCTCACGCTTCTTGCTCAGTTGCTTGAGGTCATAGCAGTTCTCTGTCGCATGGCCGCGCCTGTTGTGGTAGATGCAGAACGGGCGGTTGTCCACCTCTTCTTGCCAGCCTCTGGAGAGTCCTCGCGAACATGCTTGGCGTCGGGTTCAGCTGCCAGGACTGCGGTAGGCTTGCGCTTCGTCTCGTCACGCCTCTTCTGGGTCTTGGATCCCTCGACAGGGTCGTCTGTCGAGCCCACCTTGACGAAGAGGAGCCCTTCTTCTGCCTTGGCGCACTTGTCTGCGATGTCGAAGAGCTTCACCACGGAGGAGAGGGTATCATGGATGCCGAGCTTCTCGAGCATCCTGTGGTTGGTGACGCCCTCTCTGAAGGCCGCAATGACGTGCGAGTCCGGGATGTTCGGGATCTTGTTGCGGACTTGGCTGAAGCGCTGGATGTACCTGCGGAGGGTCTCGCCAGGCTTCTGGCGCACAGCTCGCAGGTCGTTGTAGGTGAGGGCGCGCTCGTACGTGCCCTTGAAGTTCGCAACGAACTGCTGGCAGAGCTCCTCCCACGAGTCAATGGAGTCCTCGGGAAGGTTCAGGAGCCACGACAAGGCGGAATCCTTGAGAGCGTGGGAGAACCAGTTGGCCATGACCTTGTCGTCTCCCCCCGCAGCTTGGATGGAGGTGGTGTAGAGCTGCAAGAACTCGATGGGGTTGTTCGTGCCGTCGTAGCCCTTGGGTAGGTCAGGCCTGAACTTCTGTGGCCAGACGACGCGCCGCAGGTTGCGGGTGAAGGCCGCGCAACCTGTGGCGTACGAGGCGATGCCCCCTGAAGAGCACGGCGGTTCTGTCGCCCTGCCTGGCCGATCTCCTCCACGATGCGCTTCTGGAGGTCCTTCTGGCGCTCCATTTCCACCCGCGCGTCTGGGGGTGTCCGCTGCACGATTTGACAATCGCGCGGCGACGACGCGTGGGATGCGGCCTTGTGCGCCGCGGCCGGAGGCGGACCTGGCGGAGGCGGCGGCGGCGGAGGTGCGCCATGCGCGGTGGTTCCAGCGCGTCCGGAGTTGTGGTGCACCAGAGAGCGCGACGCCGCAGGAGCAGCGCGCGGTGCCGCCGCAATGTCGACGAGGTGCTGAAGGCGGCCGAGCCAGTTGTCGTGCGCCTCAGCTGTGGGACGGTAGCGGAAGAGTTCCGCGGCCATGAGCAGCGCGGTGTTTGGGCTGGGCGCTGGACGCCCAAGAGTGGAGGCGCTGTGGCGCTGGGACGGGTGCGAGGACTCTGCGTCCTCGCCGTGCCCGTGGTCGACGTCGTCGTCGAAGCGGTCGTCGTGGTTGCCGTCGTCGTCCTCGGGTGCTCCACCCGCGGTTCAGCGGTGTTGCGCCCCGTGGCACGGCTGGCGGGGACGGCCGCGAGGGTTGGTGGTGTTGGCAGCGGGCTCGGTGGTTGCCCTGCCTGACGCCCGCCGGGTGGCGCGAGCTGCGCGAGTGTCCGCCATGGCGCAGAGGTCGATGAAGGTTGAAGACGCGCCTCAGCCCCCTACCTGGCGCGCCAATTGTCGGAGAATGACTCCCACGAAACAGGGATAGTCAAGCTCACGAAGAGAGTTCGTGTAAGGGGCTGAACACGTTGGTCAAACAACCCTCAACCTGCACGGCGACGGTGCTCGTCGAGCAAGCGGAGGGACATCACGGTGCCGGCGAGGAGGCCTTCATATTCAGCGATGTTGTTGGAGATCTTGTCCATCGTGAAACACAACTGGATGGCATAGTAGAGCTTGTCGCCTTTAGGTGAGGTCAGGACAACGCCAGCGCCTCCGTTGCGGCAGGAGAAAGCTCCATCGAAGTGCATGGTCCAGTGGCTTGGCATTGTATCTCCAGGCGGTACAGTTTCTGCTTCAGGAGGCTCTTCAGGAGTTGGGTCTGTCCATTCGGCGACAAAATCTGCCAGTGCTCTTCCTTTGATGACCCTTGTGGTGTCAAAGCGCAAGTTGAAAGGCTGCAGCTCGATGTTCCACCCTGCTACGCGATCAGTGGCGTTGGGGTTGCGCAGGATTTGCTCCAGAGGGAATGATGTGACCACCGTGACAGGGTGGCCCTGGAAGTAGTGGCGCAGCTTTCTGGAGGCGATGAGCAGGGCGAGAAGGAGCTTCTGCTGCATAGGGTACCGCTCGCGAGCATCTCTTAGCAGTACTGACATAGTAGACAGGATGCTCGACAAGGGTTGTGGAGGGTGACGCGGCGTTGGCTCCCTCGAGAGACTCCTCAGGCCCTTTGGCGAGGTTTCCTTGTGGAGGAGTCTCAGCAGGGGTGCCTGTAGTAGGCTCGACAGCTGGCTGTGGGTCTGGCTCTGGGCCTGGAGGGACTTTTTCCTTGTCGGGAGGCTCTGGACTTGGAGTGGCAGCACTTTTCTTGGGGAGGACTGGCTCTTCTCTTTCGACCACCAGGACGGCGCTTGCGGTTTGTGGAGTGGCTGCAAGGTACAGCTTTAGATGCTCGCCCGTCCTGGGGGCTACCATAACTGGTGCGCTAGCCAAGTACTTCTTCAAGTCCTCAAATGCCTTGTCTGCCTCTGGAGTCCACTTGAAGGTGCCGGACTTCTTCATGATCTTGAAAAATGGCAGGGCCCTCTCGCCAAACTTGGAGATGAAGCGGCCCAAGCTGGCCATGCACCCAGCTAGGCGCTGCATGTCCTTGAGGCGGCGAGGTGGCTGCATTTCTTCTATGGCCTTGATCTTGTCAGGGTTTGCTTCTATGCCGCGATGGGACACGAGGAACCCGAGGAGTTTGCCTGAAGGTACCCCGAAGACGCACTTGGCGGGGTTTAGCTTGATGTTCACCTTGCGCAGGCTGGCGAAGGTCTCCTCGAGGTCCTTCAAGAGAGTGTCTCCCTCGCGAGACTTGACTACGATGTCGTCAACATATGCCTCTGCATTTCTTCCCATCTGAGCCCCCAGGGCGATCCTCATGAGCCTCTGGAAGGTGGCGCCGGCGTTCTTCAACCCGAAGGGCATGCAAGTGTAGCAATACACGCCACAGGGGGTGAGGAATGCTGTTTTCTCCTCGTCCTCTTTAGCCATTTTGATCTGGTGGTAGCCTGAGAAGGCGTCCAGAAAACAGAGGAGATCACAGCCGGCTGTGGAGTCCACGATCTGATCAATCCTTGGCATGGGGTATGGGTCCTTGGGGCAGGCTTTATTTACATCAGTGTAATCGATGCAGAGCCGGCCTCCCCCATTGGGTTTTGGGACAACCACGCCATTAGAGACCCAGGTGGGGTGGGCAACTTCTCGAATAATGTCTGCTGCTTTTAGCTTTTCTACTTCTTTGATGATGAAGGCTTGCTTCTCAGGGGCTTGTTTCCGTGCTTTCTGCTTGACGGGGCGTGCGCTTGGACACACAGCTAAGTGGTGCTCGATCACCTCCCTTGGTACGCCGGACATTTCTGACGGAGTCCATGCGAACATGTCAGAATTTGCCCGAAGGAAGGCGACGAGCGCGCTTTCCTATTTGGGAGGCAAGCCAGCGCCTATGGTGACGCTAGCCCCCGAGCCCTCAGCCCCCGAGTCGCTGGTGCTCAGCGACACCTTCTTTGTAGCGGCCTGCTCCTGAGAGAACAGCTGCTTCTTCTTCTTGGGCCTCGCGAGGGGCTCCAGGTCTTCGTCAGCAGGAAACGCCATGGCAGCGGCTTTGTAGGCGAGCTCGACAGCGCGTGTAGCGTCCTGTACGTGACCATGGATGGTGATGGTGCCGCCGCTGCCAGGGATCTTGACCATGTTGTAGGCGTGATGCGTGACGGCCATGAACTTCGCGAGGGCGGGGTAGCCGAGGATGGCGTTGTAGGGCAGGCCAATGTGCGCGACGTCGAAGTCGATGAGCTCGGTGCGATAGTTTTGCTGCGTGCCAAAGGTGACTGCAAGCCTCACTTGCCCCAGAGGCGAGATTGAGCCGCTGGTGACCCCTGTGAAGGGCCTGGAGGGCATAAGCCACTCGTAGGGCACTTGAAGCGTCTCAAAGGTCTCGACGAGATGACGTTCAGGCCTGCACCCCCATCAATGAGCGTTTTGCCGACGGCGATATTGTTGATGGTGGGGGTGCACACCAGCGGGAGGGTGCCTACAGTCTTGGTCGACTTGGGGTGGTCCTTGGCGTCGAAGGCGATGGTGTACTGAGACCACTTGAGGGGACGCGATGTCTCCACCCCAGGCAGCGCTGCGTTGAGCTCACGGGCGAACTGCTTGAACTGATTGTTGGACTTGGGCGCCTGAGCCCCGCCGAGGATGCACGCCATGGCGCCTCTAGGGGCCTGGTAGCCCCCAGGCTCCTCGTCAGGGAGGTTGTTGTTCTTCTCAGCGGCGTTGGCCTGAGTCCCTTGAGGCTTCTGGTAGCCACCTTTGCGTCCGCCCTTGCGGTAGTTACGGCCTCTGCCGCGACCACCGCTGCCTTCTTCCTGCTCGCGCTTCTTGCTCAGCTGCTTGAGGTCGTAGCAGTTCTCTGTCGCGTGGCCGCGCCTGTTGTGGTAGATGCAGAAGGGACGGTTGTCCATCTTCTTCTCGCCATCCTCTGCAGAGTCCTCTCGAGCGTGCTTAGCGCCGGGCTCAGCAGCCAGCACAGCAGTAGGCTTGCGCTTGGTCTCGTCACGCTTCTTGTGGGCCTTGGATCCTCTGGAGGGTCGTCTGCAGAGGCCACCTTGGTGAAGAGGAGACCCTCTTCAGCCTTGGCACACTTGTCTGCGATGTCGAAGAGCTTCACGACAGAGGAGAGGGTATCGTGGATGCCGAGCTTCTCAAGCATCCTGCGGTTGGTGACGCCCTCTCTGAAGGCAGCAATGACGTGCGAGTCAGGGATGTTGGGGATTTTGTTGCGGACTTGGCTGAAGCGCTGGATGTACTTGCGGAGAGTCTCGCCAGACTTCTGGCGTACGGCGCGCAGGTCGTTGTAGGTGAGGGCGCGCTCGTACGTGCCCTTGAAGTTCGCGACGAACTGCTTGCAGAGGTCCTCCCAGGAGTCGATGGAGTCCTCAGGGAGGTTCAGGAGCCACGACAGGGCAGAGTCCCTGAGGGCGTGCGAGAACCAGTTCGCCATGACCTTGTCGTCTCCTCCCGCAGCTTGGATGGAGGTGGTGTAGAGCTGCAGGAACTCGATGGGGTTGTTCGTGCCATCGTAGCCCTTGGGGAGGTCTGGCCTGAACTTCTGCGGCCAGACGACGCGGCGCAGGTTGCGGGTGAAGGCCGTGCAGCCTGTGGCGTACGTGGCCACGCCGCCTGGAGAGCTCTGCGGTTTTGGCGCCCGGCCTGGCCAATTTCCTCGACGATGCGCTTCTGGAGGTCCCGCTGGCGCTCCATCTCCACCCGCGCGTCCGGCGGCGTCCGCTGCACGATTTGACAATCATGCGGCGAGGACGCGTGAGAGGCGGCTTTGTTTGCCGCAGCCGGAGGTGGTCCTGGCGGAGGCGGAGGCGGAGGCGGAGGTGCTCCATGCGCGGCGGTGCCTGCGCGCCCGGAGTTGTGGTGCACCAGGGAGCGCGAAGGTGCTGGAACCGCGCGCGGCGCAGCCGCGATGTCGACGAGGTGCTGGAGACGGCCAAGCCAGTTGTCGTGCGCCTCGGCGGTGGGGCGGTAGCGGAAAAGCTCTGCTGCCATGAGCAGCGCAGTGTTTGGGCTGGGCGCCGGGCGTCCAAGCGTGGACGCGCTTTGGCGCCGAGATGGATGCGAGGACTCAGCGTCCTCGCTGTGCTCGTGGTCGACGTCTTCGTCGTAGCGGTCGTCCTCATCCTCGGGGTGCTCCACGCGTGGCTCCGCAGTAGTGCGCCCCGAAGCGCGGTTGGTGCGCGGACGGCCGCGTGGCCTGGTGGTGTGGACGACGGGCTCGGTCTCAGCTCTGCCTGACGCGCGCCGGTTGGCGCGAGCAGCGCGAGTGTCCGCCATGGCGCAGAGGTCGATGGAGGTTGAATGCGCGCCTCAGCCCCCTACCTGGCGCGCCAATTGTCGGAGAATGACTCCCACGAAACAGGGGCAGTCACACTCGCGAAGAGAGTTCGTGTAAGGGGCTGAACACGACGTCAATCAACCCTCATCCGGCGCGGCGACGCTGCTCGTCGTGCCTGAGGAGGGACATCACGGCAGAGAGAGACACGGCGCGTACCCAGGTTCACGGCCCTCTTGTGGAGGTAAAACCGCTACGTCCTGCCTGTCTGTATTGCTGCTTGTAGAGGTTACAGTACAGCGTGCTTGCCGAGGGCACAGCTATGGCAATGGCGTGTACAAGGGGAGGGAAACTACTGTCTTCTTCTCCCTTGCGCGCAAGTAGCTAGACTAGGAGTAAAATGTGTTCGATCCCCCTAGGGTGGTGCACCAGCTCCTTTTATAAGCGCCCCGGGCCTCCTCCCTGTCCTTGTGCAGCGGAGGGGCTACCACATGGCGACAACGGTCGGGAGCACGGTGCACCGCTGCTTGGGCGTCCATGAGCGCGGTCCATGGGCACAAAAGCTGAGGCCGCAGCAGAGAGGCCGCCGTCCATCCAGGACGGCCAGCTGCTGCCGCAGAGGAGCGGGGGAGTCCCCACGGTGACGTCGCGTTTGGCGCGTAGCGCCGGCCTGCTCCCTTATCACCAAAGAGGAAAGCTTGGTGGTCTGCGCCGTTGCCCCTGCTTTGTTGACTCCTTTATCACCAAAGTGGGACTGTAGCTCCGTCGTCACCCTGCGCAGAGGCGCGGTCACTCTGCGGCCGCTGCGGAAGCCATGTGCGCTCCGCAGAGCTTGCTTTACAGTGAAGGAACCCTCGCGTGGGCGGGAACGCCCTGTGGAGGATTCTGCGTTGACTTCCCTCAGGGAAAGCTTCCTTGGAGAGGGGGCAGCGGAGTAGAGGCTCCACAGGCCTTAGCTGCCTCCTCAGGCCTCCGCGAGGCGATTCTGCCCCGCGGGCTCCCCAGGCTTGCAGACCTGGTCCTTAGCGAGATTCACTCGCCGAGTGTTGAGGGTTATAGAGGCCTGGCCCAGTACACCCTGGTTCTTACTGGGCTGACAGTAGCCCCCGGGCCCATGACGGGCACGACGCGGTCCAGGGGGCGCAGGCGAAGCGTCATGGGCCCAAAGTGTCCGGCCGGCCCGAGACACGTGGCGAGCGGTTGGTGCGTCTCGGCTTCTCCGGAGGAGGTGGGCGTCGTGGCGGGACCCACGACGCCTCGGAAACCGCCCTGAGGTGATATAAAGGCTGCCGCGGCTGTTCGGCAGCAGTTACGCTGCATTTACGCCCTTTCCTTCTTGCATACACCTCCGGTGCTCCACTGCTCCGGCGATTTCCGTTCTTCTCCGAGCTTTTCCGCCGCCCTTCCTTCGCGAGCCATGGGCCCCAAGAAGGCAAGGCGGTGATGGTGGAGGCCTCCGCTGAAGCGCAGCGGGAGGAGGAGCTTGCGCCGGCTCATCGGCACTCGCGTCTCCACAGCGGAGGCGCTGGATAGGCTGAAGGTCCTCGTCGCCGGGAGGAATAATGAGCATGGCGCCAGCGGCGTCAAGGCGGCGCGCTTCGGCAAGCTGGCGGCGGGGTGGTACCCATTTTCGTCCACACGCTGTTCGCCGGCTTGGTGCCGCCGTTCTCTCCCTTCCTTGCGGAGGTGCTGTCTTTCTATCAGATCCAGCTCCTGCACCTCCACCCGAACTCCATCCTGATTCTCGCCATCTTCGCCTATCTCTGCGAGGCGTATCTGGGAGTGATGCCTTCCGTGGCCTTCTTCCGGAGCTTCTACGCGCTCCGCAACACGGCGCCTGGCGAGCGGTCTGGGTGCGTGTCCTTCCGCATCGCAGACGGGATGGGCGCCGTCTACATCCCCATGTCGTGGGATGGCGACAAGGCCGTTACGAGGGTGACGAAGAAGGTGGAGGACTTCCGCCAGAAGTGGGTTCTCGTCGACGCCAAGGAGCGGAATGCCTTCTTCGATGAGCCTGAGGCGCCGCCGCTGAAGAACTCAAATTGGTCCAGCGAGAAGTTCCAGCACCAGAAGATTGCCCACTTGGTCTCGCGCATGAAGCTCGTCCGCGAGGCTGGCCTCACGGGGCAGATGGTCGCTGAGGACTTCGTGAGGCGGCGCATCGCTCCCCTCCAGGCGCACACGAAGCCGGTGTGGATGTACTCCGGCCCGGCAGATCCAATGCGCTTGCACCTCAGCGCCCACGCGCCAGACGACGTCGCCTCCATCTTAGGCACGCTCTTCATCGCCCCGGAGATCCCTGTTCCGGGCACTGAGCACCTGAGGCCCCTCCACCAGCTCACTCCAAAGAAGCGCCTCGCAGTTCTGGAGATGATGCCGACGTTCACGCCAGAGGGCTTGGAGGGAGAAGAGGCGAAGGGGGCTGCGGCGCCTGTGGTGGAGGAAGACTTGTTTGGCGAGTCCTCTGCTGCTTCAGACGCCGAAGCTGACGCCGCCACAGGAGGAGTCAACCCCTCGTCAGGGGAGGCGAGCTCTTCAAAGCAGGCGGCCCCTGAGGAGGAGATCCTGGAGATATCGTCCGATGTGGACGAGGATTTTGTGGTGGCCCCGTCACGACGGGCCACAGAAGAAGAAGACGAAGACGGGGAGATAGCGGCCCGGAGGCCGCGGCAAAGCGGTGCGAGCCCCGCACCAAGGCCATCCACGACAGGGCCGCCAGAAGCCTGGAGAGCACTCCTCTTAAGAGGAAAGCTGAGGCGGCCCCTGAGGAGCCCAGCGCTGGAGCCTCATCAGGCCTGTGGCGCTCTGCCAACAAGGTGTGGGTGGACACCCGCGCCAAGCCATCTGGGTGAGTACTGTTTCTTCTTGACTGTTCTTGCTTATCGAGAGTTCTTGCCTTTCTCGAGGATCTCACTGTCTTGATTATCAGGGGTCTGGTTCATGCGAAGCGCCGCCGACTCCGCAAGGCTGCGGACGTGCGGCGCGGCGCTACGCCGTTGTTGAGGGGCCTACGCGCCCCTTGAGAAGAGACTGAGGAGCCCGTGGTGACAGTCACCACGGGCCGCTGTTGACGAGGCCATGAGGCCTGTGGGGGAGACGCCCCTTGAAGAAGCAACTGCCTCGCCACCTCCTGCCGAGAGTCAGATTGAGGAGGTGGTGAAGGCTCCGTCGCCGCCGCGCCCTGATGCTCCACTGGAGCCCCCAGAGACACCCGCCGTGGAGACGGCGGGGACCAGCACACAGGCGCCGGGAGGCGCCGACGCCGAGATGGAGGAGGGAACTCCTCCGCCGCCCCCTCCAAATTCCGAGCCTGAGGGGGAGGCCACTTCTTCTGAGGCCGCAGCAGGCGAGGCTGCGGTTGAGCCACTGGTGGCTAGGCCTCCCTCGCCAGCCCCCGAGGCCCACGAGGAGGTCGTCGTGGAGAACAACGACGCACAAGACGGTGGGGGCCCGCTCCTGGGCCCCGTGTTGACCCTGGTCCAAGCACTGTGCTTTCAGCACCAGAGGCTGGCGCTGGGGTGGAGGACGCTGCGCCACGTGAGGGCTCTTGGGCCTTGGTCTTGAGCGACCGGAGCCGGAGCAGCGCGTGCCGCCAAGCTGCCCTCCGTTTGGTGAGGGGCACCCTAGACGGGCTAGAAACCCAACTTGCCCTTGAGAGGCGGAGCTTGGCAGGAGGTACGACGCCCTTGCTGCTGACTGGGCCCGCTTCTTCGAAGTCAGGCGGCGGAGTGGCCCTGACGACCAAGCCTTCAGGCGCAGCGCGACGAGGCGACGCGGCAGGCCCAGGAGATCCGCGAGAACGCGGAGCGCGAGGCGCAAGGGCCTTGGCGCCGGTCCAGGCGGAACGCAAGGCGGCTGCAGAGGATCGGGAGGCGGCTGTGGCGGAGCGCCAGGCTGCAGCCTCGACCGAGCGGCTATCGAGACCTCCCTCGCCGACCAGCGCAAGGAGCTGGCCAGCCGCGAGGAGAAGATAATTGCTGAAGCTGAGGTGGTGAGGAAGTCTCTGGAGCAGCATCGTCTGTCGCTGGAGGCTCGCGAGCAGGCCATGACGACACGCGAAGCTGAGGTGCTCAAGCGTGAGGAGAAACTGGAGCAGGCGGAAACAGACATGAACACAGAACGTGAGGCCTTGGAGTCCCGCGAGAGCAGCTTGGCTGAGGCCATGGGCAAGCACGACAAGGAGGTGGAGCGGCACCGGGAGCTTGTGGAGAAGGCCAACCAAAGCTTGCCGAGAAGAAAAAGGAGGCGAGGCGGAGGCCCTCACCAAGCAAAAGAGTACCGCACTGCTGTCACACAGGCCGTCTCCCGGGAGTATGCTGGGAAGTTCAAGAAGCAGGAGGACGGCTTCCAGAAAAAGCGCAGAGAGCTCGGCAAGCGCATTCGCCAGCTGGAGGAGTGGAACGCCAACTTGAAATCCTCGCTGAAGCGCGCCAAGGACGCTAATCTCCGCACGGAACAGGCCCTCGAGCGCTCGGAGCAGGACCTCACAGCCCTGATGGCAGACATGCAGGAGTGAATGCGCAGGTGGCCCCTGTTGTGGAGAGGGTCGAGGAGGCTGAGCAGAGCGCGGTGGCGGCACGGGTCTTGACGCAGCAGCGGGAGCGTATGTTCCGATCTTTGGTGACGCGCGGGAACGCTCTTGCTGCGAAGCTGGGGGTGGATGCTCCTGCCGTCCCCGTCCACGGGAACGCCGACGTCGCCACGTATCTGACCTACTTCGACCAGCTCTTCTCCGTCCTTGAGGGCCCTGTGGCGGAACTCGACGATGTTGTCGACGAGGAGTGCCGCAAGCTCCTGCTGGTGGCGGTCGAGCGCGTCTTCGTCAACCTCAAGCGCCTATATCCATGCTTCGACTTCGAGTCCGTGACCGAGCCCATGGGGATGCTCAGATCGAGACGCGCCTCTTCAACTCGCTGCGGGAGGAGATCAACGACTATGTCAACCGCTTCAAGAGGGTCGCTGAAGAGCCGGCCTCTGGCGAGGAGGAAGACGTCGAGGAGGAAGGCGCGGAGGAAGATGACGCTGAGGAGGATGAGGCCGCCAAGACTTCTGCTTAAGCTGCTCCTGCCACAAGTCGCGCCTGAGGCGCAAGTTATCTTTGTTTAAAGACTTTGTTTCATTTGTGATGGTCTGTAAAACACTTTATTGTGCTGCAATGTGTGTGCCCCTCGACGGGCATTTTATCCCTATTCCATGCCTTTTTCGCTTTACGTCGTCAGGACCCGTCTCTTAGCGCTATGACTCCGCCACTACGGTATGCCAGAGCAATGACTCAGCAAGGCCGGGGGGTGTTTAAGGCTTAGAGAGGTAAGAGCTCTCGAGTCGCGATGCTCGAGGGCTCCCCTTTGACGCTCAAGCAGTCCATGAAATGCGAAGGAGAAAATACCCGCCCGAGGGACGGAAGTTGCTCGTGAGAGGAAAAACACAACGCCTGAGGTGTAAGCGCAGGACTTAGCTTAGCGAGGTTCTGGCCTCGTGGAGGGCGTTGATTTCCCTGAAGGTGTGCTTCCCTCTTTGGGTCTGGAGCGTGACTCCACGAGCCTTGGGGGGACTCTTGTTCCCTGTGTAGGTTAGAGGGAACCAAAGCAAAACATGGTAGAGAAACTCATGCGCGCTTATAGGTTTCCTCATGGGTGCCTCGCGAGGAGAGTAAGTACCAAAGGTCCTTAGGTGAGGTGGCAGGTTTGGGAGCAAGCCCCTGGGCCAGAGCTCTTTGGTGAGGTAACAGGCGTGAGAGCGTGCTCACGTGTTAGAGCTCGGATCCTTTTGGATTTTGCGGTGCTGCTGGGATGCTCCCGAGGCACAGTCACCGTACTCAGCCCCCGCTCGCGAGGTGCGCAAGGGGAAAGATATGAGCGCGAATGAAAACACAGAGTAATGAGAACTAAAACTCACCCCCAAAATATTACATAGCGGCGCCGCAGCGCAATGTTTCACTAGGAAACGAATTGGTTCGTTACACTTGGGCTTGCCAAGATAAAGTTTCCATGTCGAGGCATGGGGACCACATTCAGTGGCTGAGACTCTTCACGGCCTGCGGCGGCACGTTACAGGAAGAGCTCAGAGGGACTGGCCCTCAGAGAGAGAAGCTTTTGTGAAGCTTGGAGGTGAAGCTGTGCGCTTTCCTCTAGAGACAAAAAATGCCTGGTGTGATAGAGATCACGGGTAGAACTTGCGTAGATGCGCGATGTTCCAAGGGTTCTTGACCGGGATGCCGTCCTCCGTCTCGAGGCGCACCGCGCCAGGTCTGGCGACATGCGCGACCCTGTAGGGGCCTTCCCACATGGGCGAGAGCTTGTGGAGACCTTCCCTGGAGAGGATCCTCCTGAGGACAAGGTCGCCTGTCTCGAGAGTGCGCGGACGTATGTGGCGGCTGTGGTAGCGTCGCAGGTCTTGCTGGTACTTTGCCGCTCTGAGGGCGGCTCGGCGGCGCAACCCGTCGAGGAACAGCAGGTCGTCGTTGTGGAGGTCTTCTTGATTGTCCTCATTGAAGGCAAGGACCCTTGCGGACCCGTGCTTGATCTCTGTGGGGAGGACTGCTTCGGCTCCATACACCAGGGCGAATGGCGTCTCACCAGTGGGCTTTGTAGGGTTCGTGCGGATGGACCAGAGCACGGAGGGGAGCTCATCGATCCAGCCCTTGCCATAGCCCTTGAGGCGGTTGAAACTTCTCGTCTTGAGGCCCTTGAGGACCTCAGCATTTGCTCGCTCGGCTTGACCATTGCTCTGTGGGTGAGCTACCGAGGCGAAACAGAGCTTGGTGCCGAGGCTCTCGCAGTAAGCCCTGAAGATGCCGCTGGTGAACTGTGAGCCATTGTCGGTGATGATGCGGTTTGGCACACCAAAGCGGCAGACCAGGCCTCTGATGAACTTCACGGCTGCCCTGGCTGGGATGGTGCGCACCGCTTCAACCTCTGCCCATTTGGTGAACTTGTCAACAGCCACGAAGAGGAAGCGGTAGCCCCCTTGCGATCTCGGGAAGGGTCCCAAGATGTCCAGCCCCCAGACCGCGAACGGCCAGGAGAGCGGGATGGTCTGGAGTCCCAGTGCAGGCTGATGGACTTGCTTGGCGTGGAACTGGCATGCATCGCAAGACTGAACGATGGTGACGGCATCTTGAAGCACTTGAGGCCAGTAGAAACCGCTCCTGAAGACCTTGCCAGCGAGGGTGCGCGCGCAGGAATGGTGGCCGCACTCTCCACTGTGTATGTCCCTGAGGAGCATGCGTCCTTCCTCAGGAGGCACACACTTGAGGGCAATGCCATTTGGGCGCTTGCGGTATAGGTCTCCCTCAAGGATGTAATAGGATTTCGCTTGTCGAGCGACTCGTTCTGCCTCTGCGTCTTCCTCGGGAAGGACTCCTTTTAGCAAGTAGTCCTTGAGCTCGTCAACCCAGCCTGTTTCTTGGTGCACCATGGTTAGCATCAGACGCTCCCCTGAGGATGGGCCACAGTTGGGTGCGCCACCTGTGGGAGGTGGTGGAGTACTTCGTCTGTGCTTGTAGCTGGTGCTTGCAGCGGCTGCTTTATGGACGCCTTGGAGAGCCTCTCTTCAAAGACACCTGCGGGCTGGGCCTCCCTTCGCGATGCGCGCTTGGCGATGTCATCTGCTTCCTGGTTCTCCTTGCGCGGGATGTGCATGAGCTCCATGCCCCTGAAGTGCTTCTCGAGCTTGCGGACCTCTTCAAGGTAGGCAGCCATATGGCTGTCTTTAGGGGTGTAGCTCTTGTTGGAGAAGTTGACCAGGAGCTGGGAGTCGCCTTTGATGAGTAGGTGCTTGACACCGAGGGCAATGGCAGCTCTGAGCCCGGCGAGGAGGCCTTCATATTCAGCGATGTTGTTGGAGATCTTGTCCATCGTGAAACACAACTGGAGGCATAGTAGAGCTTGTCGCCTTTAGGTGAGGTCAGGACAACGCCAGCGCCTCCGTTGCGGCAGGAGAAAGCTCCATCGAAGTGCATGGTCCAGTGGCTTGGCATTGTATCTCCAGGCGGTTAGTTTCTGCTTCAGGAGGCTCTTCAGGAGTTGGGTCTGTCCATTCGGCGACAAAATCTGCCAGTGCTCTTCCTTTGATGACCCTTGTGGTGTCAAAACGCAAGTTGAAAGGCTGCAGCTCGATGTTCCACCCTGCTACGCGATCAGTGGCGTTGGGGTTGCGCAGGATTTGCTCCAGAGGGAATGATGTGACCACCGTGACAGGGTGGCCCTGGAAGTAGTGGCGCAGCTTTCTGGAGGCGATGAGCAGGGCGAGAAGGAGCTTCTGCTGCGTAGGGTACCGCTCGCGAGCATCTCTTAGCACAGTACTGACATAGTAGACTGGATGCTCGACAAGGGTTGTGGAGGGTGACGCGGCGTTGGCTCCCTCGAGGACTCCTCAGGCCCTTTGGCGAGGTTTCCTTGTGGAGGAGTCTCAGCAGGGGTGCCTGAGTAGGCTCGACAGCTGGCTGTGGGTCTGGCTCTGGGCCTGGAGGGACTTTTTCCTTGTCGGGAGGCTCTGGACTTGGAGTGGCAGCACTTTTCTTGGGGAGGACTGGCTCTTCTCTTTCGACCACCAGGACGGCGCTTGCGGTTTGTGGAGTGGCTGCAAGGTACAGCTTTAGATGCTCGCCCGTCCTGGGGGCTACCATAACTGGTGCGCTAGCCAAGTACTTCTTCAAGTCCTCAAATGCCTTGTCTGCCTCTGGAGTCCACTTGAAGGTGCCGGACTTCTTCATGATCTTGAAAAATGGCAGGGCCCTCTCGCCAAACTTGGAGATGAAGCGGCCCAAGCTGGCCATGCACCCAGCTAGGCGCTGCATGTCCTTGAGGCGGCGAGGTGGCTGCATTTCTTCTATGGCCTTGATCTTGTCAGGGTTTGCTTCTATGCCGCGATGGGACACGAGGAACCCGAGGAGTTTGCCTGAAGGTACCCCGAAGACGCACTTGGCGGGGTTTAGCTTGATGTTCACCTTGCGCAGGCTGGCGAAGGTCTCCTCGAGGTCCTTCAAGAGAGTGTCTCCCTCGCGAGACTTGACTACGATGTCGTCAACATATGCCTCTGCATTTCTTCCCATCTGAGCCCCCAGGGCGATCCTCATGAGCCTCTGGAAGGTGGCGCCGGCGTTCTTCAACCCGAAGGGCATGCAAGTGTAGCAATACACGCCACAGGGGGTGAGGAACGCTGTTTTCTCCTCGTCCTCTTTAGCCATTTTGATCTGGTGGTAGCCTGAGAAGGCGTCCAGAAAACAGAGGAGATCACAGCCGGCTGTGGAGTCCACGATCTGATCAATCCTTGGCATGGGGTATGGGTCCTTGGGGCAGGCTTTATTTACATCAGTGTAATCGATGCAGAGCCGGCCTCCCCCATTGGGTTTTGGGACAACCACGCCATTAGAGACCCAGGTGGGGTGGGCAACTTCTCGAATAATGTCTGCTGCTTTTAGCTTTTCTACTTCTTTGATGATGAAGGCTTGCTTCTCAGGGGCTTGTTTCCGTGCTTCTGCTTGACGGGGCGTGCGTTGGACACACAGCTAAGTGGTGCTCGATCACCTCCCTTGGTACGCCGGACATTTCTGACGGAGTCCATGCGAACATGTCAGAATTTGCCCGAAGGAAGGCGACGAGCGCGCTTTCCTATTTGGGAGGCAAGCCAGCGCCTATGGTGACGCTAGCCCCCGAGCCCTCAGCCCCCGAATCGCTGGTGCTCAGCGACACCTTCTTTGTAGCGCCTGCTCCTGAGAGAACAGCTGCTTCTTCTTCTTGGGCCTCGCGAGGGGCTCCAGGTCTTCGTCAGCAGGGAACGCCATGGCAGCGCTTTGTAGGCGAGCTCGACAGCGCGTGTAGCGTCCTGTACGTGACCATGGATGGTGATGGTGCCGCCGCTGCCAGGGATCTTGACCATGTTGTAGGCGTGATGCGTGACGGCCATGAACTTCGCGAGGGCGGGGTAGCCGAGGATGGCGTTGTAGGGCAGGCCAATGTGCGCGACGTCGAAGTCGATGAGCTCGGTGCGATAGTTTTGCTGCGTGCCAAAGGTGACTGCAAGCCTCACTTGCCCCAGAGGCGAGATTGAGCCGCTGGTGACCCCTGTGAAGGGCCTGGAGGGCATAAGCCACTCGTAGGGCACTTGAAGCGTCTCAAAGGTCTCGACAGAGATGACGTTCAGGCCTGCACCCCCATCAATGAGCGTTTTGCCGACGGCGATATTGTTGATGGTGGGGGTGCACACCAGCGGGAGGGTGCCTACAGTCTTGGTCGACTTGGGGTGGTCCTTGGCGTCGAAGGCGATGGTGTACTGAGACCACTTGAGGGGACGCGATGTCTCCACCCCGGCAGCGCTGCGTTGAGCTCACGGGCGAACTGCTTGAACTGATTGTTGGACTTGGGCGCCTGAGCCCCGCCGAGGATGCACGCCATGGCGCCTCTAGGGGCCTGGTAGCCCCCAGGCTCCTCGTCAGGGAGGTTGTTGTTCTTCTCAGCGGCGTTGGCCTGAGTCCCTTGAGGCTTCTGGTAGCCACCTTTGCGTCCGCCCTTGCGGTAGTTACGGCCTCTGCCGCGACCACCGCTGCCTTCTTCCTGCTCGCGCTTCTTGCTCAGTGCTTGAGGTCGTAGCAGTTCTCTGTCGCGTGGCCGCGCCTGTTGTGGTAGATGCAGAAGGGACGGTTGTCCATCTTCTTCTCGCCATCCTCTGCAGAGTCCTCTCGAGCGTGCTTAGCGCCGGGCTCAGCAGCCAGCACAGCAGTAGGCTTGCGCTTGGTCTCGTCACGCTTCTTGTGGGCCTTGGATCCCTCTGGGGTCGTCTGCAGAGGCCACCTTGGTGAAGAGGAGACCCTCTTCAGCCTTGGCACACTTGTCTGCGATGTCGAAGAGCTTCACGACAGAGGAGAGGGTATCGTGAATGCCGAGCTTCTCAAGCATCCTGCGGTTGGTGACGCCCTCTCTGAAGGCAGCAATGACGTGCGAGTCAGGGATGTTGGGGATTTTGTTGCGGACTTGGCTGAAGCGCTGGATGTACTTGCGGAGAGTCTCGCCAGACTTCTGGCGTACGGCGCGCAGGTCGTTGTAGGTGAGGGCGCGCTCGTACGTGCCCTTGAAGTTCGCACGAACTGCTTGCAGAGGTCCTCCCAGGAGTCGATGGAGTCCTCAGGGAGGTTCAGGAGCCACGACAGGGCAGAGTCCCTGAGGGCGTGCGAGAACCAGTTCGCCATGACCTTGTCGTCTCCTCCCGCAGCTTGGATGGAGGTGGTGTAGAGCTGCAGGAACTCGATGGGGTTGTTCGTGCCATCGTAGCCCTTGGGGAGGTCTGGCCTGAACTTCTGCGGCCAGACGACGCGGCGCAGGTTGCGGGTGAAGGCCGTGCAGCCTGTGGCGTACGTGGCCACGCCGCCCTGGAGAGCTCTGCGGTTTTGGCGCCCGGCCTGGCCAATTTCCTCGACGATGCGCTTCTGGAGGTCCCGCTGGCGCTCCATCTCCACCCGCGCGTCCGGCGGCGTCCGCTGCACGATTTGACAATCATGCGGCGAGGACGCGTGAGAGGCGGCTTTGTTTGCCGCAGCCGGAGGTGGTCCTGGCGGAGGCGGAGGCGGAGGGCTCCATGCGCGGCGGTGCCTGCGCGCCCGGAGTTGTGGTGCACCAGGGAGCGCGAAGGTGCTGGAACCGCGCGCGGCGCAGCCGCGATGTCGACGAGGTGCTGGAGACGGCCAAGCCAGTTGTCGTGCGCCTCGGCGGTGGGGCGGTAGCGGAAGAGCTCTGCTGCCATGAGCAGCGCAGTGTTTGGGCTGGGCGCCGGGCGTCCAAGCGTGGACGCGCTTTGGCGCCGAGATGGATGCGAGGACTCAGCGTCCTCGCTGTGCTCGTGGTCGACGTCTTCGTCGTAGCGGTCGTCCTCATCCTCGGGGTGCTCCACGCGTGGCTCCGCAGTAGTGCGCCCCGAAGCGCGGTTGGTGCGCGGACGGCCGCGTGGCCTGTGGTGTGGACGACGGGCTCGGTCTCAGCTCTGCCTGACGCGCGCCGGTTGGCGCGAGCAGCGCGAGTGTCCGCCATGGCGCAGGTCGATGGAGGTTGAATGCGCGCCTCAGCCCCCTACCTGGCGCGCCAATTGTCGGAGAATGACTCCCACGAAACAGGGGCAGTCACACTCGCGAAGAGAGTTCGTGTAAGGGGCTGAACACGACGTCAATCAACCCTCATCCGGCGCGGCGACGCTGCTCGTCGTGCCTGAGGAGGGACATCACGGCAGAGAGAGACACGGCGCGTACCCAGGTTCACGGCCCTCTTGTGGAGGTAAAACCGCTACGTCCTGCCTGTCTGTATTGCTGCTTGTAGAGGTTACAGTACAGCGTGCTTGCCGAGGGCACAGTATGGCAATGGCGTGTACAAGGGGAGGGAAACTACTGTCTTCTTCTCCCTTGCGCGCAAGTAGCTAGACTAGGAGTAAAATGTGTTCGATCCCCCCTAGGGTGGTGCACCAGCTCCTTTTATAGCGCCCCGGGCCTCCTCCCTGTCCTTGTGCAGCGGAGGGGCTACCACATGGCGACAACGGTCGGGAGCACGGTGCACCGCTGCTTGGGCGTCCATGAGCGCGGTCCATGGGCACAAAAGCTGAGGCCGCAGCAGAGAGGCCGCCGTCCATCCAGGACGGCCAGCTGCTGCCGCAGAGGAGCGGGGGGTCCCCACGGTGACGTCGCGTTTGGCGCGTAGCGCCGGCCTGCTCCCTTATCACCAAAGAGGAAAGCTTGGTGGTCTGCGCCGTTGCCCCTGCTTTGTTGACTCCTTTATCACCAAAGTGGGACTGTAGCTCCGTCGTCACCCGCGCAGAGGCGCGGTCACTCTGCGGCCGCTGCGGAAGCCATGTGCGCTCCGCAGAGCTTGCTTTACAGTGAAGGAACCCTCGCGTGGGCGGGAACGCCCTGTGGAGGATTCTGCGTTGACTTCCCCTCAGGGAAAGCTTCCTTGGAGAGGGGGCAGCGGAGTAGAGGCTCCACAGGCCTAGCTGCCTCCTCAGGCCTCCGCGAGGCGATTCTGCCCCGCGGGCTCCCCAGGCTTGCAGACCTGGTCCTTAGCGAGATTCACTCGCCGAGTGTTGAGGGTTATAGAGGCCTGGCCCAGTACACCCTGGTTCTTACTGGCTGACATGCGTGCAGAGGAATGGTGGCCACACACTCCACTGTGAATAATCCTGATCAGCATGCGGCCTTCCTCGGGGGGGACCACTTGAGTCAATTCCGTTGGGCGCTTGCGGTACAGGTCTCCCTCGAGGATGTAGTATGACTTGGCTTGACTAGCCACTCGCCTGCCTCCGCATCTTCTTCAGGAAGGACTCCCTTCAGCAGTAGTCCTTTGAGTTCGTCAACCCAGCCTGTCTCTGTGCACCATAGCCAGCAGCAGACGCTCCCCTGAGGATGGACCCGCAGTTGGGTGCCCCACCTATATGGAGGTGGTGGGAGTACTTCGTCGTGCTTGCGCTGCTGCTTCTTGTGGCTGCTTTATGGACGCCTTGGAGAGTCTCTTTCAAACACGCCGCGACTGGCCTGCCTTCGTGATGCTTCGCTGGCGATGTCATCCTGCCTCTGGTTCTCCTTTCGCGGGATGTGCATGAGTTCCATGCCCCTGAAGAGCTTTCTCGAGCTTGCGGACCTCTTCAAGTAGCGGCCATGTGGTCGTCCTTAGGCGTGTAGCCTTGTTGGAGAAGTTAACCAGGAGCTTGGGAATCACCCTTATGAGTAAAGTGCTTGACGCCAAGGGCGATTGCGGCTCTGAGCCCGGCGAGGAGGGCCCCATATTCGGCGATTTGTTGGAGATCTTGTCCATTGTGAAGCACAGCTGGATGGCGTAGTAGAGCTTGTCAACCTTTTGGTGAGGTTAAGACACGCCAGCCCCACCATTGCGGCAGGCGAAAGCTCCATCGAAGTGGCATGGTCCAGTGATTGGCATTGTATCTCCCGATGACGCGGTTTTCTTCTTCGCGAGGCTCTTCAGATGTTGGGTCTGTCCACTCGGCGACGAAATCCGCCAGCGCTCTCCCCTTTTATGACTCTTGTGGTGTCGAAGCGCAAGTTGAATGGCTGCAGCTCGATGTTCCACCCTGCGACGCGGTCAGTAGCGTTGGGGTTGCGCAGGATCTGCTCCAGGGGAAGGACGTGACACCACCGTGATGGGGTGACCCTGGAAGTAGTGGCGCAGCTTCCTGGAGGCGATGAGTAGCGCGAGGAGGAGCTTCTGCTGCACTGGGTACCGCTCGCGAGCATCTCGCAGTACAGTACTGACGAAGTATACTGGATGCTCGACGAGGGTCGTTGATGTGCAGGCAGCGTCGGCTCCCCGAGAGGCTCCTCAGGAGTTTTGGCGAGGTTTGCCTGTGGAGGAGCCTCGGCAGGAGTGCTCGTGGAGGGCTCGACTTGAGGCTGTGGGCCTGGCGCTGGGTCTGGAGAGACCGTTCCCTCTCGGGAGTTCTGGACTTGGTGTGGCAGTGCTTTTCTTGGGAGAACTGGCTCTTCTCTTTCCACCACCAGGACGGCGCTAGCAGTTTGTGGAGTGGCTGCAGGTACAGCTTCAATGCTCGCCTGCCCTGGGGGCTACCATGACTGTGAGCTAGCCAAGTATATTCTTCAAGTCCTTGAATGCTTCGTCAGCCTCTGGAGTCCACTTGAAGGTGCCGGATTTCTTCATGATTTGAAAATGGCAAGGCTCTCTCGCCGAACTTGGAGATGAAGCGGCCTAAGCTGGCCATGCATCCTGCTAGGCGCTGACATTCCTTGAGGCGGCAAGGTGGCTGCATGTCTTCTATAGCCTTGATCTTGTCAGGTTGGCTTCTATGCCGCGGTGGGACACGAGGAACCCGAGGAGCTTGCCTGAAGGCACCCCGAAGACGCACTTGGCGGGGTTTAACTTGATGTTCACCTTGCGCAGGCTGGCGAAGGTTTCCTCGAGATCCTTCAAGAGAGTGTCTCCCTCGCGAGACTTGACCACGATGTCGTCGACATAAGCTTCTGCATTTCTTCCCATCTGAGCCCCCAAGGCGATCCTCATGAGCCTCTGGAAGGTGGCGCCGCGTTTTTTAGGCCAAAGGGCATGCAAGTGTAGCAATACACACCACAAGGGGTGAGAAATGCTGTTTTCCTCCTCGTCTTCCTTGGCCATTTTGATCTGGTGGTAGCCTGAGAAGGCATCCAGGAAACAGAGGAGATCACAGCCGGCGGTGGAGTCCACGAATCTGGTCTATCCTTGGCATGGGGTAAGGGTCCTTGGGGCAAGCCTTGTTCACGTCTGTGTAGTCGATGCAGAGCCGGCCTCCTCCATTGGTTTTGGGACAACCACACCGTTGGAGAGCCAAGTGGGTGGGCAACTTCTCGAATGATGTCTGCTGCTTTCAGCTTCTCTACTTCTTTGATGATGAACGCTTGCTTCTCGGGGGCTTGTTTCCGCGCTTTTTGCTTTACAGGGCGTGCGTCTGGCACACGGCTAAGTGGTGCTCGATCACCTCCCTTGGTACAACCGGACATTTCTGACGGAGTCCATGCGAACATGTCAGAATTTGCCCGAAGGAAGGCGACGAGCGCGCTTTCCTATTTGGGAGGCAAGCCAGCGCCATGGTGACGCTAGCCCCCGAGCCTCAGCCCCCGAGCCGCTGGTGCTCAGCGACACCTTCTTTGTAGATGCTTGCTCTTGAGTGAACAGTTGTTTCTTCTTCTTGGGCCTCTCGAGAGGCTCCATGTCCTCGTCAGCGGGGAATGCCATGGCAGCGGCCTTGTAGGCGATCTCGACGGTGCGCGTGGCGTCCTGTACGTGACCCGTATGGTGATGGTGCCACCGCTGCAGGGATCTTGACCATGTTGTAGCATGGTGCGTGACGGCCATGAACTTCGCGAGGGGGGGGTAGCCGAGGATGGCGTTGTAGGGCAGGCCAATGTGCGCGACGTCGAAGTCAATTAGCTCGGTGCGGTAGTTCTCCTGCGTGCCAAAGTGACCGCGAGCCTCACTTGCCCCAGAGGCGAGATTGAGCCGCTGGTGACCCCGTGAAGGCCTGGAGGGCATGAGCCACTCGTAGTGGCACTTGAAGCGTCTCGAAGGTCTCGACAGAGATGACGTTTAGGCCTGCACCCCCATCAATGAGCGTCTTGCCGACGGGATGTTGTTGATGGTGGGGGTGCACACCAACGGGAGGGTGCCCACAGTCTTTGTAGACGGGGTGGTCTTTGGCGTCGAAGGCGATGGTGTACTGGGACCACTTGAGGGGGCGGGACGTCTCGACCCCGGGAAGCGCTGCGTTGAGCTCGCGCGAACTGGTGGTTGTTCGACTTGGGCGCCTGGGATCCGCCGAGGATGCATGCCATGGCACCCTTGGGGGCCTGGTAGCCTCCAGGTCTTCCGTCGGGCAGATTGTTTTTTTCTCGGCGGCATTCGCCTGAGTTCCCTGAGGCCCTGGAAGTTGCCCTTGCGTCCACCTTTGCGGTAACCACGGCCTCTGCCGCGGCCACCGCTGCCCTCTTCTTGCTCACGCTTCTTGCTCAGTTGCTTGAGTCATAGCAGTTCTCTGTCGCATGGCCGCGCCTGTTGTGGTAGATGCAGAACGGGCGGTTGTCCACCCCTTCTTGCCAGCCTCTGGAGAGTCCTCGCGAACATGCTTGGCGTCGGTTCAGCTGCCAGGACTGCGGTAGGCTTGCGCTTCGTCTCGTCACGCCTCTTCTGGGTCTTGGATCCCTCGACAGGGTCGTCTGTTGAGCCCACCTTGACGAAGAGGAGCCCTTCTCCGCCTTGGCGCACTTGTCTGCGATGTCGTGAGCTTCACCACGGAGGAAAGGGTATCATGGATGCCGAGCTTCTCGAGCATCCTGTGGTTGGTGACGCCCTCTCTGAAGGCCGCAATGACAGCGAGTCCGATGTTCGGGATCTTGTTGCGGACTTGGCTGAAGCGCTGGATGTACTTGCGGAGGGTCTCGCCAGGCTTCTGGCGCACAGCTCGCAGATCATTGTAGTGAGGGCGCGCTCGTACGTGCCCTTGAAGTTCGCAACGAACTGCTGGCAGAGCTCCTCCCACGAGTCAATGGAGTCCTCGGGAAGGTTCAGGAGCCACGACAAGGCGGAATCCTTGAGAGCGTGGGAGAACCAGTTGGCCATGACCTTGTCGTCTCCCCCCGCAGCTTGGATGGAGGTGGTGTAGAGCTGCAAGAACTCGATGGGGTTGTTCGTGCCGTCGTAGCCCTTGGGGAGTCAGGCCTGAACTTCTGGCCAGACGACGCGCCGCAGGTTGCGGTGAAGGCCGCGCAAACCTGTGGCGTACGAGGCGATGCCCCATGAAGAGCACGGCGGTTCTGTCGCCCTGCCTGGCCGATCCCTCCACGATGCGGTTCTGGAGGTCCTTCTGGCGCTCCATTTCCACCCGCGCGTCTGGGGGTGTCCGCTGCACGATTTGACAATCGCGCGGCGACGACGCGTGGGATGCGCCTTGTGCGCCGCGGCCGGAGGCGGACCTGGCGGAGGCGGCGGCGGAGGTGCGCCATGCGCGGTGGTCCAGCGCGTCCGAGTTGTGGGCACCAGAGAGCCGACGCCGCAGGAGCAGCGCGCGGTGCCTCCGCAATGTCGACGAGGTGCTGAAGGCGGCCGAGCCAGTTGTCGTGCGCCTCAGCTGTGGGCGGTACGGAAGAGTGTCCGCGGCCATGAGCAGCGGTGTTTGGGCTGGGCGCTGGACGCCCAAGAGTGGAGGCGCTTGGCGCTGGGACGGGTGCGAGGACACTGCGTCCTCGCCGTGCCGTGGTCGACGTCGTCGTCGAAGCGGTCGTCGGTGGTTGCCGTCGTCGTCCTCGGGTGCTCCCACCCCGGTTCAGCGGTGTTGCCCCCGTGCACGGCTGGCGCGGGACGGCCGCGAGGGTTGGTGGGTTGGCAGCGGGCTCGGTGGTTGCCCAGCCTGACTGCCCGCCGGTGGCGCGAGCTGCGCGAGTGTCCGCCATGCGCAGAGGTCGATGAAGGTTGAAGACGCGCCTCAGCCCCCTACCTGGCGCGCCAATTGTCGGAGAATGACTCCCACGAAACAGGGATAGTCAAGCTCACGAAGAGAGTTCGTGTAAGGGGCTGAACACGTTGGTCAAACAACCCTCACCTGCACGGCGACGGTGCTCGTCGAGCAAAGCGAGGGACATCACGACAGAGATGAACACCAGCCCGTACCCAGGTTCACGGCCCTACGTGTGGAGGTAATACCGCTACATCCTCCTGCTTGTCTGTATTGCACTGCTTGTAAGGTTACAGTACAATGAGCTTGCCGAAGGCTCTCTTTTGGCGATGGTGTCTACAAGTAAGTGGAAGCAAGGTCTTCTTCTTCCTTGCGCGTAGTGGCGTTGCTGGAATGAGAATGCGATCCCTGCTACGGTGCACCTTGCCCTCCTTTTATAGGCGCCCCGTGCTTCCTCCGTGCACTCGCACTGTGGTAGGGCTGTCACGTGGCGCAGAAGGTGGAGCGCGGTGCATCGCAGCCCGGACGTTCAAGGACGCGGTTCCATGAGCTAAAGCTGACTCCTGTAGCAGAGTACCCCCACCCACTGGCAGGACGGCCAGCTGGGCCAGCAGAGGAACGTGGGGTGTGCCCACGGACGTTGGCCTTGGAGCGTAGCGCCGCCGGTCCCCCTTAATCACCAAAGAGGAAATCCTGTAGTCCGGAGCGGGTGTGACACAGCTTTATTGACCCCTTTAAATCACCAAAATGGGCAACTGCGGCGTCTCGTCACCGCGCGCAGGGCGCGCGTCACTCTGCGGCCGCTGCAAGAGCCCATGTGCGCTCTGCAGAGGTTGCTTGCAGCGAAGCGATCTCCACGGGTCTTGGATCCCTGTAGAGAATTCGGCGTTGACCTCTCCCCTCCCCAGGGAGATTTCCTTAAAGAGGGGGCAGCAGTGGATATGGCCTCCGCTGCCTCAAATCCCCTCGCGAGCAATTCGCCTCACGAG